>JAYMSZ010000193.1:0-24786 GCA_036897665.1 Pelargonium citronellum
TTCTATCTCATGACTCCCTCTCAAACACAAGTACGTTTCTTGTATTTGGGATGAAAAAAATTTTGACCCCCATTTTACAATTCCTGGGTCCGCCATTGCGTGTATCACACAATCAATCTTCAACATAAACATGCATGCATGCATACATACAAATTGACAGCTCTTAGACTCAAGTTAGAGCATATCATCAAAAAAACAGAGGTCAAATACAATCCACAAAAATCAATTCAGTACTTGGACACCAAATTACAAAATCTTAAACCACTGCATTGTTTAGTTCTTGTTGCACAAGGATTTTACATGATCTTCAATTGTTACTTTTCATCACAAAAGAATATATTCAACATAAAGTCTCCTCTTATCGTATAAATATATACATATACAAATATTCACGAGTCGAAAACATTGCTCGGGAAATGACTTGATTGTTGCTGTTGTATCGTATATCTCATTGTATCAGCACGAAAATATAAAAACGACGTACGTTATTCTTTCTAGATCACAGCCTTGAGGCCTTTCTTCTTCGCGATGATTTTTACTTTCTCGAGGGCAACATGCCCGATTTGCCTCACTCTTTCCCGGGAAACACCCATTCTGCAAAAGTTTAGCACATTGAAAGATTTGTTGTGAAGCCGAAGTGTGCATAAAGGAAAAGACAAAAATGCCCTTGGACAGTTGTATGCAGCACGTGCAAAGTTTAGTGCAGTTTTCGGTACAAAGAATCATTTTACATATGGTCATTTTTGTCTTTTCAATAAAAAGCCGACATTGTTGTTAACGATGCAACTTACTGAAAGTATGTGCAACTAAATGTTCAATGTAGTCATGCGCAACACGTGCAAAATTCAGTGTAGTTTAGCTTCAAAAACTTGAAATGGGAATGGGAATCAAGAATTGGATTCTCGTTCCAAAATCATCACCAAAAAGTCTTAACCCAAACACTATGAACGAGAATCTCATTTATGTTCCCATTAAAGATTCTCGTTTCTAAACAAAAACTGTAATCTAAACACTAACCAAAGATCCACATAACATGTCGTAGTATGCAACAGCAGATGCTTACACTAGACCATATTCCTACCAATTTTGTGAACAAGTAAAGTTTTAAAACGATGTTTGGATTGTTCTTGGAGAGTGAAATAGGTATCATAGATGTCAAGAAATGGAATGTGATGGAAATGCTTGTGATTCAGTGAGTTACTCGTGAATATCACGTAGAAATTTGGTTATGCACGAGTTAATTAATATATGCTAAAGACTTACCGTTTGCTAATTTCCTGCCATGATAGGGATTGACGGCCGTGCAGGCCATAGTAAAGACTAATGATCTCTTTCTCCCGCTCGTTGAGCGCCGTGTCAATGATATTGAATACTTCCTTCTGCAAGTGTACACACACACACACACATCGGCTACATTAGTTCTCAAGTTATCTAGTAGTACAACAAATAGATATTCAAGTCAACCCATTGATCGATCAAAAATAGTGGACAACCGTTTTTGTTCACTGACCAAGCAACCTATGAGAGCGGACACTCATTCTGAAACAGAAGGATGAGAATTTTTCATTTACCTGGAGTGTTTCCTCTTCCCACCGACGCCAAGGGTCGTTAGCCGGGTTGGGATCAGCAATGTACTGAAAAGAGGGGTACAAAAACGAAAACACGAAATGTAAGTCCATGAAACAAGAAGAATGAGGTATGATGACGACGAATACATAAAGTAGACCAGAAAAAACTGAATTTCTCAAATTTATACTTACGCTATGATAAGTGTGTCCCGGAACACCAGTCGTATTGGTAAATGGCTCACTATCAAACGAGTAGACCCTGGTAATTACCTACATGGCAACATTGTAGAATTAGCACAGAGAGAGCAACAACATAAGAACAAAAAAAAATTAGATTGAACAAGTCGTACCCTTGTAGCATTTCTAACTTTCTTTTCCGTCATCTTCAAGTATGCAGCGATGTTCTGAAAGTAAAGCGAAATATAATATAGATCAATAAGACAAGAATGGCGTTCTATCCTACATTCCAAGCAATTAATTATCGAAGGTAGCATTTGGATTGGAACTTTCATTTGTAATGGGGATAAAGAATTGAAATGGGAATGAATTCAAATTCATCGTTTTCGTAATAGGGCTTTGGAGGATGGAAAATAGCGAGCAAAGCTTGAAGTTGCTCAATGATTCTATGAACTTACTTCAATTGATGGATTTACTCCTCGCTCTTTAAGCCTGATTTTCGCTTTATGGATCTTGCCCAATCTTTCGTGCAAATAATAAGGCAAGATTTCTGGTCCCGAGGTTTGAACATAAGCTCTTTTAACACCCTACACAGCAAAGTCAAATATCAGCTTTCGGAAAATCATCATCTAGTCTTGTTATAATGCAAATCAATGTTGTTTTCTATATACAAGAAATTCAGCTGAGTGACATATAGGTTTAATGATAGAGAATAAATTAGGTTATAGGTAACAACGACGTGTCAGACGTCTATTATTACAGTACCACTTAGTTGTTTACAAACTCAGTCTGTGCATGCGTGTTGTGTTTAAGGTTGACCATGTTATATATGGGCCAACACGACGTGTTTGTTAACATGTAACACCAACACGATATGTTGACACAACCCAGCACATTTGGCACAACAAGGCCCAACACGATTAAAAATTACAAAGTTAACCTATTTAACATACCTAAGCTAAAAAACATAACTATGCTGACTAACATACGAAACTCATATAAACAATAAGACTATAGGGTTTTTTTGGGTTAATATACTATTAATTATAACCCCTAAGTGTGTGTGATGGGCGTGTCAGGAGTCGCACAACACAAATAACTACTCGTGCATACATGTTTTGGGGCTCAACACGAATACAACACAACTATTAAACTTGTTACTTAATCCAGCACAAACACGACATGATTATTACGTGTTGTATCACATGTTTAGACATGAATTGCCAACTTTAGTGTAAAGCGAAGAATAATTACCTGACGTATCCACCAATACACATACGTCGAAAATCTGCACCCCTTGGAACCATCAAATTTTTCTATTCCACGCATAAGCCCTTTCAAACCACCCTACATGGAAAGAAACAAAATTTTCATATATGTTGCTTTATCTTAGTATGAGGTGTTGGGCGGAGGATATGATATATGAATTATACAAATTACCTGAACAAGATCAGCCATTTCACTACCCTTGTTTTCGTATCTTTTAGCAATAGATACGACCAGACGAATATTACTCGTAGCTAATATATCTCTCGCCGTATAAGAGTCAAACAACTTCCTCTGTAACTCATAATAAGAAATGTCCAGGTACATTGCAAGCTGCTGATCAGAGGGTTCGTATCCTAATTTGTCCTTTAGGCTGAAAAATTTCCATTGCGCGTGTGAAAAAAGAAAATTATGTTAGTTTCTTTGCAATAAAATCAATCATAACAAGAACAAAACAATTACTAACGAGGCAGCATTTGGATTCAAAATTTGGATACGGAATGGAAATCAAGAATTATTCCCATTTCAAAGCCTAGAACTGGCAATTCAGTTTCAGGTTGGAAAGGCCTAACCCGCGCGGGTTGCAGTTTCTTAGTACAAAATGTGGAGGGTCAGAGTGGGTTGGCCCGATCCGACCCAAAAGTTGATAGAGTCGATTTTGTGCGACCCGAAAACCCACAAAAATGCGGCAAATAGTTAGTTGTTGGACCAAATCGCAACTAAAGCTTAGCCTTCCAAGTGTGGACTATTGAAAATAATTCAATAAGTACAATAAATTATCGTCTATCTAACTCTATATAAGCTTGATATTGAATATTAGGCACGTGCAAAAGATGAGCTTTGTTCCAAATCCACTAATAGCTTACCGGTATATATGATTCAAGAGTGAGCGCCTTTACCTTAATTTGTGCTTGTCTATGGAAATACCGGCTTGCACCATCTTTGACAAGTGCACAACTTCTGCTTGAGAAAGACATTTCTTGCTCAGAGCTCCCTTTCCATAGCCCTTGTAACGATTCAGACACGAATCCTTGCTGGTACTGGCTCTTGCCACAGAACTATCCGTCCTCGTAACTTTTTTCCTACTACTTAGCCTCCTTTTCCGAGCAGATGTCCCTGAACGAATAACCGACATTTTCTTCTGAGTATTCTCTTTCACTTCATCAGTCAATACTGTCCTCTCACCAGAAAGATTCCATTGCTTCTCCAACATCGACTTCTGCAGCAAAAGAACAGCGTCCACTGAATCTTCGAGCTCAGAACTTTCCTCCTCAATCTCATCATGGAACCATGGCTTGGGACTTGAAGGAGCCGAAACTGTATCTACACATTCTTTAAGAGCGTTAACGGATTGTGATTGTCGATTTGACGACGATGATGATATGCTGGAGCTGTAGTTAGTCGTCTTTTTTGCGGTTATCACATTCTTTCCCGGAGAATATTGATAGTGTGCTAGTAAGTGATCACTTAACGAGAACTTCTCAGAAAGATCAGAGCAAATGAAAGAGGAGCTCAAGAACCTCTTCCCCGAACTAAGACCGATAACAGCAGTCGTGGCCATCATAGGGTTTATGTAAGATACTATCGAATCAAATATATCTAGCAATCTTGAAGAACCAAAACCATGCCGTATAAATCCTTAACCCCTCGAAAAAGCCGGGTACACTCCAATCAAACCGTTAATAACTCAAAACCTCCCCAATTCACTTACTCGCCCGCCTGCCACAAAATTGAAAATCAACTTTTTTGAAGTGGCAATTGAAAATTCTATCAAATAGTTATGAATTCAAAACCTACCAAAATCACTCTTCCTCCACCTTCCTACTACAAAATTGAAAATACACTTTCTAAAGTGGCTATTAATCCATCAAATGCTAAGAACATCTAGAAAGTACCCCAAACGAACATAGGACATGTAAAACTGTGTACGAGGAAACTAATAGTGTCCCCAACTTGCCTATTGTTTAATCTTTTTGCTCAAGTGAAAACCATGGACTAGTCCAACAGGATTGTACTAGTTATTATTATAAAATAAAAAATACAAAATAAACAAAATCTTCAACTTTTGCCCTGAAAAGCAAAAACCCAATTGAAATAAATTATTATCCAATATATTAGGTGAGCATAATAAGAACAACGATACATGCACAACAAGAACAACAGCTATTTCAGCAAAAAAAATGCATAGATAGTAGTTTTTTTTGTAATTTTAGTTCTGTAAATCTTCAACATCTTCAGATTTTAGCACAAACCCATTAATGCAATTTTGTTAACTTGAATCATACCACAAGAAAGATTACAACTTGGGATTCAACAAGAACACAATCAAAAGGGTTTATAATATGAACAGCAATAGCATTTCACAAATATTGTAGCAGAGATTGAACCTGAAAGATCATGAAATTTCAACTTAAAACAGCTCAACAGAAAGAAAAGTAAAGGGTTCACACATGCAAAATCCAGAAAATATTGGGTACCTGAAGTTTTTGGAATCAAGAGAGCCCAAAGTGAACAACAATGCTCAAGGAAGCTTGTGGGTAAAATTAGAGGACACACACTCACACTCTCTAGTTTTTTCCAACTACAAAACAAACGGTTGTTGTCTTGGTTTCATATACTGATTTTTTTTTATTAAAAAAAAGGGACTGAGAAAAAGAAATAAAATAAAAATGAGGAGATATTAGAGATATTGAATGGAGAGATGGGATTGGGTGAGATGGAGATTGGGTCCATCACTTGTGTGGTGCTTTGTATAGCCATTTACCAGTTTCTCCTAGTGAATATCAATGATAAATGTGGGACCCACATATATGTGGCAATGTGGCACTGTGTCATCCACACTTGCTCTCTCTACTGTACTGCTCCTTTTGTTTAATACAGCTTTCTGGCTTCCTAAAAAAAAATAAGGGTGTAAAGAGACGCTCGAACTAGGCTCGCTAAATATTCAACTCAGACTCGTAATAATCGAGTTCTAGCCCAATTCAAGCTTAAATCTAGGCTCATTTAATGAACAAGGCAGCTCGAGCTGAACCTTTTAAGTAAAATAAAGTCTAATGAAATGTTAATTGAGTCGGCCAGTAAGATAGTAGATTAGCATATGAAAGACATGCGACAACACAAAGCCTCTAATTGAGAATGATACAATTTTCTATCATGCATATAAATCATACCAACGAGGGTAAATATCAAAACTTGAACAAAAACGACGAACATTTGGTCGTCATCCGATGAAAACTGAAAGCGAAAAATCCAATCCGAAGATGAAATCTTGATTTCATGGCGAACCCACAACTCAAAACATGCTTGAACTCGTGCCTCTAGAGTTAAATTACGTTTTCTTAACTCGAGATGAAATCCGAATTGCTAGATATAATCAATTTCAGCAGCTTCTATATAGACTCAGATCTTATGTTCCAATAAGAATTAACATTTCAATACCATCAGATGAGAAATGTAAAATAACAGAATACAAACACACAAAACTAAAGATCATGACTCAGACATAGCTCAGGATCTTGAAATGTCTGCAACCACAAATGAAATCACAAGCTTATAGCTACTTCCAAGAACAGTCACTACCATTGATTTCTTTATTTCAACTTACAAGATCTGAAAACCAAACTGGTTTACAACATATGATAAGAGTCTCCCAGAGACCCAATTCGGTAAATAACAAAAGAATCCGGTTTCCGAGTCAACGAGAAACCAAATGATCATCTGTATGCTGTTTTTACCACTTTGTCCCTGACCATCTGCAGCTGCAGTTAACACCTCAAAAACCAGGTCAGATCTTTTCAGCAGTGAACACAAGGCATTTTTTGCAGTGCCTTCCCTGAAAGAATTTGCAAGCAACCATAGCTTGAAGAAATCATAACCAAAGTTTTGTATTTCCATATTAGGCACAATGGGTGACCATGTTTTTTTGTGAGGATTTCTTAGGGTCGGCCCCGACAAGGTAGATGTGAAGTATCGAGCACAACTTTCTTGCCAACTTGCAACACGTATATGGAGAATCAGGCTCGTTTCGTTATTAGGTGATCTTTCCATAGTCTTTTCTTCCACGGGATGATGGCGGAATGCTTGAGGCATGGTTGGTCCTGCGCCCTACAATTGAAAATGTCCACGTTTGTTAAAATGATGTGATAGGTACAATTCGTATATTCACCAGAGACTGTTCAGACCAGCGCTTTATCTAAGCATTCCCGTATCCTTAATATTAAGCATTTTGCATAATTTAACTTTGAAAAAAGGCGGTCTAGGCACGAACCTCCCACCATTGTGGGCTCTGGGGAGGGTCATTAATAGAGCTGGCAAATGGGCCGGACCAGAAAACACATGTATGCTTATTGCATCATTCTTTGTCGGCCTGGTATTATCGGGCCAAGTCAGTGATGGGCTGCGGGTTGCAGCTGATTCTGCAAGCAGAATAGGCCGGAATCGGGCCAAGGCCGCTCGTGATCGGGGCAAAATGGACCAGGCCAAAACGCGACCTGTTTTTGCCAGCCCAAGCCTGATATTATTGGGCCAGATTAGCGATGGTTTGCAGGCTGTTGGGCCATTAGCCAGCTCTAGTCATTTATGGCCCACGCTTACACAAGGCAACAACCTTTGCGGTTGAGTCTGTGCTCGCCCTCTTGGCACAAATTTAAAAAAATTTATGAAAAACAATTAAATAGCATCAGTATTCAAGGAAATACCCCATGGCGTTCCATTGTTAAAGGAGTTATTTCCGGGAGAACGTGGACCCCCAGAGTTGAAACCGGGATGAGGGGGCTGAACCTTCATATGACTCCATTCACTACTCCGAGTAGAACTGGATCTCCCCTGATTAAAATGCTGAACAGGTCTCTGACCAAACCGGCTTGGAGAATTTTGGGCGAGATGAGGCATGAAATGTGTAGGCTTTGACATGGGACGAACATATCCAGAATGTAAGTCATTAGCTGAAGGAGGGCTTCCCACCTCCACATGTGAAAATGCTTGACCGGGTCCATTTTCTCTGAAACACATTAAAACAAGAAGAATAAGACAATATAGTGTAACATAGCTCTGGCCATTTAGGTCGTGTTGAAAAGACCTAAAGAGGTACATGATTGTGTGGGTTATGGGATAAGTGTGGGCCACCCGACCCATACTTTTCTCATGCCAAATCCCGTCCCAACAATCATCTGGTCTATTTTTATGCAACCCCGAACCCACAAAAATGCGGTTCGGATTTCGGGTACCTGCAGGTTCGGGTTCAAATTGCAGCTCTACCTATAAGTGTAAGAACTCAAAGAAAGACCTTGTACAACACTACAACTCGCTCCTCCAAAAACTGAAATAGAAACTAACCCTATCTAACAAATGAAACAATTCCACTATTTGCACGCACAACCATGTTCAATCATTCATTTTTCTACTTAGCATCTACTACACAGTAAAAAAAAATGTGCAATGACTTGTACACACAAAGCCACAACATTCCATAAATAAGAAAGATACTAATAATGTTATAAGCAATAATACACAACATACCCTTGACTGATTACATTTGAACTTGTACCCGAGACTATGGTGAACCTTCTGTTTCCACCCAATCGATCTACAGAGCAGAGACTTATCCCTTTGCTGAACTCAGTAGTCATGCAGCTCACATCTATGCCATCCTCTTCCAGGAGAAGATCGTCACTGAAAGAGACAAAGGACAAAAAATGTCATTCCGCGTTACTTCATTTCGTTCTCTACTCGTTTCCTTCTCTATTAAGACTCATATTTCATACTCCCTCCGTCCCAAAATAAGTGTTTTCTTTCCTTTTAAGAAAGTTACTTATGCATGAATTTCAAATAGTATCCCTATAACAAATTAGCTAGTATCACTTAAGTTCATTACAACACATCTTCATGAGGGCACAAGAGGAAATGTAAAACACTAACTTCTTCGTAATATTTCTCAAAATAGGAACCAAAACACTTATTCTAGGACAGAGGGAGGATTAAACCCAACATAGGAATAGAAATTATCCTATATTTTCCTTGGCTGCATAAGAAAAGCATGTTGATAGGTGGAAGAACGCATACTATCTACAATTAAGAAATGCAGGAAAACTAAGTGAAAGGGAAGACATATTAAATAATCTTACTATTAAAGATTTGAGGAAAAATGGTAAGGAAGGACCTAGAACTTTCAAAAAGTTATCGATTTAGTTCTTGAACTTTGAGTTTTGGAGTCAATTTAGAACTACCGTTTGTTAGAGACAACACTAACAGTTTAACTTTATCACTCAAGGCATACCAAACCGAAGGTATTTACACATAAGTTGGAGCTTCTGCTGTTAGGGAGAAGAATTTTTTGGCGCCCATTACATTTATTCTGACAACAAATTTATGATATTGTATGAGTTCAGACTGAAATTAATACTGACCTATAATTGGGATCCCAATCTCCAGGATCAGGCAGTGAGAGGCTACAACTAGGCTTTTCATAAGCCACTCCAGCGGTTTGGGGAAATTGCATTTTTGGGCCGACTGGAATTGAGCCCGGGATGCTCTGAATGGAAGTGTAACCAGTAGCAATGCCACTGCCTCCTCGCTGTTGCTTCCAATTAGCAGCATTTGACTGTTGATGTGATGGTGAACCAACGAGTACTTGAGAGTTCCCCTCGGCATGACTAGAGCTCATGGTATCGTTAACGTGACCTTGCCAATATGAGGACGAACTCTCTTGAGACTGAGGACTGCCAGAATATCCCCAATTTTTTCTCCTGTTGAACTGGCTAACTGCTGACATCTTTCCTAGAGGCGATCCATGACAACTTCCTCTTGCCGGAGAAGTTGGACCGTAATGTCCCGGAGAACCACCTGAAACCTGACTGTAGGAGCTAGGTGGAGTGAATTGTGAGGGACTGGTACCGAGAGGGAGCGGTGCAAAACTTCCTGCAGATGGACTCACACCAAGTCCACTTCCATGTGATAACGGAATCATCCTCCGCCTCGTGTCGGGACTACTTCCTAATAATGACACACCACCCGGTGCACGGATGTTCATCCCCGATGGACCAACCGGCGAGTAATATGCAAACATATTATTACCATCTTCATAGCTTCCATAGCTGCTTCCAAACCCAACACCGTCATTATAGCTACCATGGCTTCCTATACTGCCATAACTACCAGGATGTGCGTATTGTTGCATCATCGGAATGTGTGGGCTGTTATGAAGGGAAGCTCTATTCCTGCCTGAAATCTGCTTGAAGTGTAAACATACTTCAGCAAGATTAAAAGTGCAGTAATAAGTTCTAGAGGAAAGAATGATCAAAATATCTTGAGAAACTCGAAAAATTGAAAGTATCATGAGAATGGGGAAGAAAGCTCACATTAGGAGAAAGACCAGCGGCAAACCAATGCCCTCCACCTGGGTGATGGTCCACTTTAATATTTTGAGCAACGGGCTACAAAAGAAACACGGTTAGAAGAGCCGCGTGCTTATTCATGTTTCAACTATATAAGCATATAATGTGAAAGGAGGAGAGTAGCATGCAAGACCAATGCATAATTCTTGAGGGTTAAAACGCAACCAGAAGCACAGTATATATAAGCTCTAATAAGAATTAAAAAACCCAAAATCACAAGTTTCTTCCGAGACCAAGTTAATAAGACAATATAATCGGAAAAACGAGGAATAAAAAAGCATGAAAATGCTTATTACACCATACCATTAACCATATCCAAAGTCCACAAAAACTACATTTGTTATATATATATATTTAGTGATTCAGAAACTAATTAGACAAAAATGTGGGACAAAAGAAGGAAGTGGAAGTAAAGATTTTGTAAACAGAAAGAGCAAATAGTTAACAATTATGAATTATCACCTTCTGAAGTATCAAGAACCGATTCAACACTTCATAGAAAAGCCACTTACCACACGAGGGGTCTCTGGAGGAGGTTCATAAGGGCATGTGAACGGTTCACCAGTCACAAAAGGATGTTTTGAAGCCTGCAGTTACAGAAGCTCAAACTCTTAAATATCCAAAAGTTGAAACTAACACTCATAAGCTATGAGTCATAACAGTAAATATCAGATCAGAAATAATACAATGCACACAAGTGGAAAACTCAATCACCTGAAACGGTGACCACCGTTTTGCAGGATCGAACTCAAAAAGTCCTCTCAAGAAATCAATCAGTGCCATCCGTGTTTGAGACTCTGTTGCATGATTATTACAGCAAAGTGATTAGTATAACTCTTTGAAGAACTCAGCAATGTGTTTGAGACTATGTATTTAAAAGCTGACCCTTAGCAATATCTTCCTTGGGCAAGTTCTTTCTGTAAGGGTAATTTGTAACAATTGCTTCAAGGTTCATACGCTTGAAGTACTCCTTCCCAATTGCCGGTTTTTGCTTCTCTCTCTGAACATTACAGTAAATCATAAAAAGGAAGCAAAAAGCTTCATCACATATAGAAACACTTGAAAGGGTTGAGCATTCTAGAACTGAAAGCGATATGCTCAACAAATGTGAATATGTTCAACTAATTATCTAAAAGATGTCCAAAATTTATCAAATATGGACTCATTGTAAAAAATTGTGCATGTGACCTGTTTTATATGTTGCACAATACCAGCATGCAACACGATTCGGACATACGATCCACCATTTTCAAAAAAGATACGATAAGACACAGTTAATTTTTTATTTAAAAAGTTACATATTATATATAGCAAATTATATTTATCAATGGTTTTTAATAGTCCCACAAACAAATAAAAATAAAAATAAAAAAACAAAATCTATGGACAAAACAATTTGGGCTTGTTTTAATTTTTTTAATTAAAAAATAGGACATTGCATTTCAGGAACGTGTCAGATTTATTTTCTATTAAGTTTTTTTTAATATTTTTAATTGCCGATTTGCATAACGGGCATATGTTGAAAGTGTGGCGGGACCGTGCAAATCGGGCTTGACACTCTGCTGGTGGAATGAGGATAGTGTTAGTCGTTAGATGCTTCATAATCCAAACACCTAAGGAGCAGACATGTTTAGTGACCTGCTTATAGAGAACTAACTGCTTCCCTTCTCTTCATTGAATTTATTATCCCTCTAAAGACTATAATATGAGTAATTACCACTTCATATTCTTGTTCGGTCAATGCTCTGTAAGGACTTGGTCCACCCATGGAAAATCCACCTCTTTCTACATAATGGGCACTCCCGATGCATTTGAAGTACTTATTTGTGTCTTTTGCTTCCTTTAGAACATAATCAGGGGGTTGTCCTCTACAGCATTTCAACCATAAAAGAGGCAGTTACATAAATGAATAAACTATAATATGAGAGTACACAATTGCTTAGCGATAATGAAAACAAGTTGCTTACAGAACATGACAAGTGAAAACTAAAAAATAAACTATTTAGTAAAATCATAAACCACAAAGATTAAAGCAAAACATCACCTACATACTTATTCTGGCCTATTCATTGGGTTGCGTATGGATGCTTCAATTTGATTTGGAATTTAGGATTTGAAATGTTGTATTTCAAATAGAAATATAATGTTTAAAAAACCATAGAATTTTGAATGATAGTGGAAGAGTTATCATTTGAAATCTCATGTTGTAAGCATGTTTTTAATCTTATTGGATTTGAGCCAAATTCAAATCCGAAGAAAGAGATTTGGCACATGTACCCTTACAAGTACACTCCTACCAGACATTAATTGGTAGATTTGCACACATTTATCGGTGCAAAAAACAACTTGCAACTAAGGCAAAACAAACAATTACCGGCTAGAAAAATAACATAAAACTAGCCAATATTCAACTTCCAGACATCTATCAGTGAAAGTCAATACAACTATCAGTGCAAAAGAGTACATATAAAATACATATACCATAGGACACATAAACCATCAATTCCCCAATCCAAATTATTTGTTCAACCAACCATTGGATTTGGCTCAACTACAAGAATCCAAATGGACTAAGAAATCTCAAGTTTCAGAACTAGAAACTAACACAAACCGCAGAAGCTTACCCAAGTATCTCAATCATTCGCCTCAGAAGATCAAATTCTGACGCTCCTGGAAATAATGGCAGCCCTAGAAATAGTTCAGCAACTATGCATCCAAAGGACCACATGTCAATAGATGTATTATATCTGGCAAAAGTCAAGGTTTATACTAACCCTGTATCTCATACTATGGATCTTGATCTCAAATACTTGGGTCCTAAAATCTTTAACTTTTACACAACGTGAATATAAAGTTTCACGGTAGTTGACAAATGCACAAATGCTAGACCTAAGCAACAAATGTCACTGAATGATAGAAAGTGCTATAATTTGAAGTTACAAGGATACTGGAATCCAAGAAGCACTTCTGGAGATCTGTAGTAACGGCTCTGCAGAAAAGGAAAAAGAAAAAAGAAAAAAAGAATGATTTACTTCCAGCAGCGATCTCATGAAAAACAAATTTTCTGCATGGATATAGATCCAGACCTGTATGTAGGAGTAAACAGTACGGTTTTCCATGCATGCTGATCCAAAGTCAATAAGCTTAAGCTCTACTGGCTTCACACTGTTATGGTCAAGACACATAAAACATAATAAACAAGAGAAGACCTATAAATAGTATGCAATCCAAAGCCATCATGAATAACATCTTGCCTAGTGCACAAAAGAATGTTTTCTGGTTTCAGATCACAATGAATTATACCAGCATCTTTTAGTAGACCCAATCCATGCAACATCTATAGAAAAAAATTGGCCACACAGAGAATTGTCAGAGAAACACACAAGACCAACCCCACAAATATGCATTGTAACGTCATCAGAAAGAGCTGCTCTACCTGTTTCGAGAACAATTGGACAATACCCAATGATAATCCTCTAAAGTGATTAATTTTGATGAGTTCATACCTATATAATTTCAAAAATGTCAAAACCGAGCCATATAAGAAACTAAAACAACAATCATATGGATGTATAGGGAAATGAAAAGGACCCTGGAGAGAATTTTTTTCAACTGTAGATGTTAAATTCGCTAGCAGGATCATTACTTGAAACTTACAAATTTGTATCAAGCAGTTCAAAGCTGATGCACAAATGACGCTGGAATACAAAGTAATCATATATGCGAACAATGTGATGTTTATCCTCGGGGTCATACTTCTTATTTAGCTGCAAAGATCAAACAGCAGAGAAAATAAGAATATATTCCACAGGTCATGCCACTAGCAGAAGATAAACAAAAGGCTATATGAATACCGTTGTCAAAATAGAAACTTCAACCAATGATTGTTGATAGTATGCAGGCTGATTTTTTATAATCTTCACGGCAACAAAACTATTAGTTTCTGCGACCCAACATTTAGCAACCTGCCCAAATGTCCCATGACCAAGAATGTCTTTCACAACATATCTGTAAATATTGCATAGCAGAAGTGCAGAACAGTGAATACTTCATTTAACCAGCCCATAATTGATAATTTGAAATGATAATAATAGTTCTTTCTAGTAGGGGCGTGCATTGGTCCGAGATGGGACCAGAAAAACTTTTGGGAAATTTGGGCTAAAAAAAGGATCAAGATAAATTTGGACCGGAACCGTTCAAATTTTGGGCTAAAAAGGAAATTTGGACTGGAACCATTCAGTTCAGTTAAAAAAAAGGTCCAAACCCAATAGTGAACACTCCTAATTTCTAGATACACCATCCAATATTGTTGTATTCATCGTTAAGGAAATTGACAAACCTCTGCTGCGTCTCTGGATTGAGCAGTAAAGAGTTTACAGCCAAAATAAGATCGGAATTTGCATTATCATGGCCTTCATTGAGCACTCCCACTGACGGGCTTGTCAAATATCGCTTTGGATTTAACTCATCTGAATATTTGAATTGTGGGTTGCAAACTTGGTATGTTTCAACAATGTCCTTAGTTAGTCTTGCCACCAACTTTACAGTTAAAAGCCATATGTCAGCACATAAATCCATTTAAAATTAGTTTAATCAAAGTTTCAAAGCAAATGATATGTTCTACAAATCCCATGGCAATCCTTTATCTCTCACACGCGAAAACAGAAAATGAACTTAGCTCAATACCTAGTTCACAATTTGAATGTATTTGCAAGTGCATAATATGTAGACATAATTGTCAAGCAAATAACAGGGATTCTTTATATTCAATTAACTAGTTGAGAATTAAATCACACCACTATGTCTAACATACATTCATCTTCAGGTTTCACATGTCATTTAAACCAATCTAGACCAAGCATGCATTAATGTTAATCTAATTATTTTGATAAAACAAAATAAGCATTGCAAAGTAAAAATACATTCATGTCTAGAAACATGTTCAATGAATGTATGGCTCAAAAATCAGAACTTTGACTTTCTGCCAGCTCCCTTTCGGAGCTTCATGAAATCAACATAATCACTCAAAGCGGCTCAAACCCACGCCCTTTAAAGTTCAGGAATTAGCAATAAACCATGAATGGAAATGAACAAAAATAAGTAGTTCCCTAAAAGTTATAATCTTTTACCTCTTCCTAGTGTCCCATTCCATCAAGAATTTCAGACATGCTCCAGAAAAAACAACGCTGATACACTTCATTGTGTACACTAAAGATGTTCACAGACAATAAATTAACTAGTACCTCCTAAACCCTCATGTTGCACATATTACACCATCGAAACTACCAATAGTCTACTTCTATACACAGCTAGCTATTTCTTCTTCCACGTAATTGGCGATGGAACTTTCCAAACCAAACACCACATCTAAAATAACCCAATAACCAGAACCGATAAAAGAACAATTCAAACACCCACTAAAAGTCCCGCAACAACAAAGAAAGCACTTACTGACAATGAAGCTTAAAGTCGGGGACTTGTGTACCGAAACACCCTACATTGTGTACCCTAAAGATGTTTATAGGTAACAAATTAACTAGTACCTCATAAACCCTCATGCTCCACCCATTACACCATTGAAACAACCGAAAGTACACTTCTAAGGACAGCTAGCTATTACTTAGTCTATGGAATCGAATACGGAACTTTCCAAACCCAAAGCTATATGTCAACATACAAGCACAAACAAGAACATCCCAAGAATTTACAATGACCCAATAACCAGAACTAATAACAGAACAATCCAAACAACTTACAGGTCTTCTCACAATAACGCTTAAAGTCGGAGACTTGTGAAGCGCCTTGAGCTGCTGGTGCGGCGAATAAGGACTAAACACGAGCTGTTTTGGACGCCATTGCAATCCCGCCGGCGACGCCGACGACGCTTCTCCACCTGATTCCCTGAGCTCAGCTCCACTGCTATCACTTACCTCTTCCATGGCACAGACCCAGAACCCAGAACAAAACAAGCTCCAAAACCCAGAAACTCAAAGAATCGAAACAGCAATCGAGCTCAAACCCAGAAATCGACCACCCCCAAAGCCTCCTCCATTGATCAAACACCAACCAAAACCTCCCCAAATCGATCAATTCGATGAACCTAATCGCGACCAGCTCCAGAACCGAAATTGCGACGATGCTTCGCAGAACCCACCAACCGATTTCCGACAAAACGGCAAAAAATCTTCCTCGGCCACGCAAAATCAAGAGCTGGATCGTTAATCGATTGAGAATGATTCGAGAATCGGAGCCAAAATTGCGTGCGCTCTGGGTTTAAATGCGAAATTGAATAGGAGAGCAATAATGGCGAGAGGAGAGAGAATTGGGGAGATTGTAGAGAGAGAAAGCTAAGCTCGCGCTGGCTGGTTGAGAGGAGAGAGAAAGGAGAGGTTGGGTTTGGTTTGGTTTGAGAAAGGAGAAAGGGGATTTGAAGGGATTGAGAGGTCGGTAATGGCGATGGAATATGGGCCGCATAGAGACGCGTATCAGTAACATTTCTTTTTTCTACTTGGACCAAAATGCCCTCCTGACTTTTTGTACCTTAATTTTATTATGGATTCATTCTGACGTGGTAATCGTCATTATTGATGCGGTCGTGGCAGGGTTGGATTCATCTCTTTTTTATTCATTGTATTATTGTCCATACTCCCAAACAATATAATAATAAATATTCTTTTGATTTTAAGTTGCTTAATCCTACTTTTACTTTTGTTTTTGTTTTTTTTAAACCAACCCTGTCTTGTTAAATTATCCATAATATCTTGTTAAATCAATCATAATATCTTAATAAAGTATTTGATTTAAGTGATTTTTCAATTTATATATATTGGTATCTAAAAGTCGGTAGAGTGTTCGTTAGGGACCTCTACTTACCTCTTGTTGAGGCGATTGTCCGTAGACATTCAGATAAAAATTGTTTAGTTATTGGAGAATAGAAGAACAACTCTCAAGCAATAGAATTCCATGAGGTCTGGCAGTAGGTTTCTCAACAAGAGGTTCGAGACTCTTACACCAACACTTGAGGGAATTTCACACCCAAAATTGTTCTCATTCAACAATGGTTGATTATCGAATTAACTCCAACATAAGACACAATCATAATATGTTATAAATAATTTAACAAAATATGAGCCAAATAAATAAATAATCGTATAAATGAAATGTCTCGCATGTGATAATATGTTACTGTTTTTACATGATAATTTATCTTTAAATAGTGAATAACAAGTGGACACGTGCAAGGATCATTTGACTTTGTGAAAAAAAAAAAGACTGATAATCAGGCTCGGGCCCCTCGTCGTAAACCCGAATCAGAGGAAAAAATTTGCCCCCCCTAAACAAGCCCGATGTGTTTGCTATAAAGAATGATTTAAAGGTGAAGAATGGTCAAAATGAAAGTCATTTCACATCACAAGCAACTCTAAATAGTTCAAAAATATTCGAAAATACAAAAAAAAAAAAAAAAAAAAAACACCAACCCACACACAAAAGGAAGGCAAAAGGTGCTCTTATGCTTCTCGCCACACGCGCTATAATAGGCATATACCATGTGTCCCACGTGCCGGTGAATGTCCCTCACAATCTACAGCACCTCTCAACCGGTCTCGCCATGTCAGCATCGAAGGGCTAATATGCTCACGGAACGTGGCACGAGCACACTAGCCAAGTCGTGTTGCGTGTCCTAGTACACCAAGATTAGAAGGCTACGCAACGTATACGCTCATGTCATGTGGTAGGTGCATCCAAGCATCGAAGTAACGGATCACTCATACGGTCATGACCTGTGTGCACCTGCCACATTCAGGTGCACCAAAGTTGTGTCGCACCTGATCCCTCTTTGCGTCTTCCACTGTGCTCAGGCCACATGGCAGGGTCCACCATTTTCTTTACACTTCAACGACACTAAATCAATGTCAACGTCTCCTCCACTTTGCTCACGCTATGTGACATGATGCACCATCTTCTACGAACCTCAATAAAACTTAATTTATGCCAACGCCTCTTTGAGTGTGGTTACACCGCTCCTCCTCCACTCGCTATATATGCACCATATCACGGGCACGACACAGGTCACTATGCTCGTGTCAAGTGTTTGTGTGCACCCTATTCCTTACACCTCAATTGTTCGTATACATTATCCGAACAAATATATCCAAGCTTTCGAATTATATTTTCGACGTGGCACGAGCATATATATTTGCGCCTCCACATCAACAAGTTTAATGGGAATTAAATCCAACAAACAACACAAACTATATCAACTTGAAAACAAAAAAGGTCATAAATAGTTTTAGTTGTCTAAAGGTTAGGAAAAGTAGAATCTTTTTTCTCCTTCTAGAAAATGAAATGATATTTGGCAAGCATGAGGTGATTGATGATGATAATTATGGAGTGGATTAGCGTTAATCACCACATGGAAATTATGTGTATGGAGGCTAAAATGGTAATTAAGAAAGTGACGCCCACTTGCCACTTACGAAGCAAGTGCCTGAGCCACCACCACAAGCAGGGACGGAGTCGCAGAGGACAAGTTGGGTCTCCGCGTTGGGCGTTCCAAAAAGGCACCACAACACAAACCCACCTGCCCCACTTGATGGGGGCTAAAATGGTAATTTCACGCATCGTTACCCCCACACCGAGTAGTAGTGACAAGTGACATTAGCTTTAAGCCGCCCGCCCTATCTGACCAGCGCAACCCCACAATCGCTTCATCACCTCTCTTCTTATTTTAATTTTTAGTTTTTTCTTTTTTTTTTTTGAAACAAAGTTTTTTCTTTTCTTTTCAAATAACATAGACTAACAATTTTTCTTTCTTTGCTCTTGTTAAAGAAACCATTATTGTTTGACTTTGTGTTGATGATTCTATTATGATTTAAGTTATTGTAAATTATTTTATTAATAATTTATATCAAACTAGTTATGGAAACACTATTAGTGATTGTTTTTTTTTGATTGATTGACTTACATAATAAGGTGTAGTTGTTCCTTTTAACTCTATAATTTCACTTTCTTAAAGAGGATGTAAAGCGCTTAAACCCTTTGGCTCAATATATTTAGGTGTGAATTTATTAAAAAATAAAACATCAATTTATTTGTTAGGAATTCAAATATAACAAATCCAAAATTCCTCATGCCTAACCAAGTTGACAAAAAAATGTGATGTTATGCCAAGATATGGGAGACACCATTTGCAGATTTACGAATAAAAGAAAAGACGATTCATTAAACTGTAGTGACAAATGCAATAACTATTGAAGGGAGATCTATCTCACGCAAGTCCTTAAATCCACTATAAAAAGTTAAAACCACATCATATATATGCGTTCTTCTCGAACGCAACCATTTCCTAACCACATAATCGAGCACATAGCATAACCTCATGAAGCGTCGGGACTTCAACTATTCTTGGAGACACCGTCCCCGACCAAGTTGTTGCTTCAACCTTCAGAAGCTCCATCTCCTCCACTCACAACCCAACCTCTATCGTATGACTTGTCATCCCTAAAAATTGCCTCGTTGACATTTACTTATTCGCCCACCCAAAATCTGGTCAAGTCCACATATAGCTTAATTCTAGCCACTCGCCCACCCGAGTCGCCGCCATCCACTCCCTTCCACCACTGAGCCACAATAGAGCTTGCCAACCCTAAAACCTTCCCAACCGACCATTGCATGCTTTGCTGAACTCAGGAACTCCTTCTCTTCCAAACCACACAACAAACGCTCAGGCCTTCGCTACCAACCCATTATCATTTAGATCAACAAGGTCTCCCAACCACATCTCCATTGTTAACACATTAGCAACAATCATCTCCCATCAAGAAGAGATTATTTTGTTCATCGTACGAGTTATATAAACAATATAATGGATTTTTAAATTCAATCTATTGTTGTCATTAAATGTTATATGAGATATCATAATAAAGTTTATAATCCAAGTCACTCTTATATCCATGCGATCAAACACACCTTAAATATTATCTAGAAAGAGGATAAAAAAATTATATAGGTGAAAAATATTTGAGGAAAATAATTTCTGAATGGCTCACTTGTTTTTGCACATAATTTTGTTACCAAACCAAAATAATTATAAAAAAAGGTCATATTAGTAATTGAGATGTCATGTTACCATGTGTTAACGACCGTTAACACTAACAATTGTTAATAGAAAAGAGAATAAAGATGCTTGTTTCTTTTGAGATTTCAAGTTCAAGTTTCAATTGTTACGTTTGTTGATAAAAAAACGGAGTGTTAGCACTAAATGACAATTAAATAAAATTTTGAGTATCAAATTAAAACAATAATAAATAGTTACCACATTAAGCATTTATACAAGTTTAGGTATCAAATATGTCTTTCATGCTATTATTGTTATATGAGTAAAATGAGTATCAGTTGACGGATATAAAGTTATATCAGTCAAACTAATAAGGTGGTGACACCTTATTTAAAATTATGGATTCGGGCGGGTCGCTCCGCTCCCACTAATTCACTTAGGTGGGTAAATGTGAATTTTAATGAGGTGTCATAATTTCATTGACAGATTTAAGTTGCAACTGATATAAAATTATATCAGTCAACTGATATACATTTTTCTCTTGTTATATTGAATACGTTGAGAAAAAATATTGAATAAAATTACGAAATTCTTAATTATGGGTCATTTTCAACAAGTCATTGTCCTCCTAGTTCGAGTGTACACGTGTTCGTGCCACGTGTATGCTTTCAAAAGACAGCGCATGTCTCCTTCCCTGTACGCATGCTTAACTCAACTTCTTTTTTTCTTCTACAAATAATTAAAAAATACTCAATTATGCGTTGTTTGGTAGGTAATTGAATATATATAGTACCTTAAACTGGTATTAAATAAAATGGTAATTTATATATATTTGGAGTGGACCACTTAAACACTTGTTTGGTCACCTCTATCATCCATTTTAATACTTACACCAAATTGTTCGGATCTCTATTTCTACGAGATATGGAATGGTTCCTTTCAATTTTGTAATGTCCACATTTACACCTAAAAGTTGTTGCCTTTTTCCTAAATTTGTGATTCGACATTTTTCAATTTTTGGAACCGGTGCAATTGTGCAGTACTCTTTTATTCATGTTTTTTGTAATTATATTCTTAAACTAGAAGGATTTTAAAAGAAATGATAAAAAAAATATGAGTTTTGACAATAAGACAGTTTGACATGAAATGTAAATGTATGAAAAAATTAATATTAGAATAACAATATTATATTATTTATAATTTTTTTAGACTCACTAATCAATCGTGTTGAACTCTATATTTCTCTCAAAAAGAATTTTAAAAAACTTATATATTGTAGAATATAGAAGACCAATGTTTCAAAAAAAAAATATAGAAGACCAATATTATACCATTGTATTATAATAGTACAAGGCAAAATAATTAAATAAATTATCATACTCTAATTATTTTTTCTGAGGGGCCCATTGTAGGACGGTTCTGTTGAATTTATACGATTTTCTGAGCGGCTAAAGAAAAGAGAATGGACGGCGAGGAGTTGGTCCACCACTTGAGATCAACGGCGGTGGTTCACCTTTGGTATGGATGCAGCTCATACGTGTCGATCGTTGGCTGGAGGATAGTGGTTTTGCATTTCTATATTTCATTTTCAATAAGATTGGTTGGGTTCTAAATTCTGATGAGTCTGATGTGAGTTTGGGGCAACCCATTTGAATATCCAACACCTCCTTCCCCCACCACATTTCACATTCTTTACCAGATGTTGTCCCGTGCATTGCACGGTATATGCAATATACTACATTTTGAGTATAATTATATTTTTTGTCTTTACGGTTACAAATAAAAGTTTTCAATCCATTTTTCCAAAAATTTAAATGGCAATTTGATGTATGATTGAGTAAAACAAGTCAAATAATTAAAATTTTGTGTTCAGTACTACAACCCGTAATTATATCAGCTTCGATAACATGTTTTTCAAATTGAGTTACCGCTAATCGAGTATCATTACACATGCAAAAAGTCTGATCAATGTTATGGATCAACATCGCAGACACGTCAATCTTCAATGTTAGCTTATGATTAAGAAAATCCCACGAATTAATTGTATTAAAAAAATTCCTAACTACTACATGAGTGTTTACCCTTTGCCTATGTCTGTTAACAGGAGGTTAGATGCTATCAACCGTCATTTTCTCTGGGCTGGTTTAGAGGGTAAGAAGAGTATGTCTAAAGTCAGATGAGATGTTGTTACTTTAAAAAAATCTGTTGGAGGTTTAGGTATCAAAATTTCTAGATATCGTAACATAGCTCTTCTTGCTAAGTTGAATTGGAATCTTCATTGTTATTCTAACTCTATTAGTTCCACCCTCTTTCGTAGTAAGTATAAGAATAGTAGGTACATTTCTTCTATTATTAAAAGAGACATTAAGTTCTCTGATTCCATCATCACTGCCAATAGAGCTTGGAGTATTGGCAATGGTCATCTTGCTAATCTTTTCTATGATAGATGGTGAGGTCATGATTCTCTTAGATCTGTCCTGCTTGGTCCTTTAAATAGATTTGAGGATTCTCTTGTTGTGAGTTGTTTATGGGATGATAATGGTTGCTGGGATTTTAGTTCAATCTCTTTTGAAATTCTCATGGCCATTAAGTTCAAAATGCTTGCTGTTCCTTATCTTTTTTATTCTAATGTTCCCGATAAGCCTTTTTGGGGGGATTCTGAGGATGGTAGTTTTAATATTAGCTCTGCTTACTCCTATTCTTGCTCTCAAGATGGTTTAATGCAAGTTAATAGCTCTGTTCCTTGGAAAGTTATTTGGTCTATTAGTTGTCAGAAAAGAGTTAGATTATTTGGTTGGCTTTGTCTTCATAAGGCCATTCCTTCTAAAGATTTTATCAATAATCGGTTCCCGATTGGTGATGTTTCCTACCATAGGTGTTTTGGTTGTTCTGAAAATATTTGTCACATTCTCAGAGATTTTTATTTTGCTGACTGGATTTGGAAAAAAATTGGTCTTCCCCAGGACCCTTTTGTCAAGCCTTTTTTGGAGTGGTTCATCGATAAAATTCAAGACTCTTCTTTGTCTCCTTTTTGGAATATCATTTTCATTTTTGGTTGCTGGAGCATCTGGCTCAACAGAAATGCTTGTGTTTTTTCGGAGTTGTTTCCCTCTCCTGATTCTGTTTTCTTTAAAACTTTAGCCTTGTCTGCGGAGTTCTTTTTTGTTGCTTATTGTAAGCATTCTTTTTCTCCCGTGTCTGGTTCGAGTTCTCGCTCTAAGCCGGTTAATTGGATTTCCCCTCCCCATAATTGGACTAAAATTAATTCTGATGGCAGTTGTCTTGGTAACCCGGGTCTGTGCGGTATTGGTGTGGTTGCCAGAGATTGTAAGGGTCTTTGGTTGGGAGGTGCTTGTTCTTTTTTTGGGTTGGCTAACAGTTCCTGGGCAGAATTTAAGGCTTTCAGTTGTGCTATTGATTTGGGCATAAAGTTGGGTCTCAAGAATGTCATTTTTGAGTTTGATGCTGATCTGGTTTCCAATCTGTTTTACCTTGCTGATTGTGATTCTCATCCTCTTCGTGCTGTTATTCTGGAGTGTAGGGATAAGATGGCGTTTTTTGAAGACTTCCTTTTGTGTTCGGTTGATCGTAGGGCTAACAAGTTGGCGGATTATTTGGCTCATCTTTGTTTCAATTCGGCTGGTAGTTCTAGTTCCTTTTTCATTCACCCGCCTGTGGGTGCTATCTCTATTTGTAATATGGATTGTGCTAACTTGCTTCCTAGGGAGGATATTTTACTTTCTCTTCCTCCCTAAGGTTTTATAATATTTCTAGGCTTATAAAAAAAAAAACTTAATTTACAAATAATGTATAACTTAAATAAGATATTTCTTCATTTGTCATATATAGTCATACACCTTATTAATAATATTAAATGTTGGAGCAAAAATAATATTCTTTTCTAAATATATTTATCTCGAATTTTTTTTTAATAATTTGGTATAAGTGTTATCAACAATTACTCTAATAATACAAAAAAATTGCTTTAATAGAATTTTGAATATCTTTTATTAGAATATTATCGAGTATATAAATTGTTGTTTTACCATCATTGCCCCTCCAATTATTCTATCTCTAATGCTTAAGGCCTTGTTTGATAAGTCTACTTGAACGTCTATAGAGGTAAAATGTCTATAGAGGTAGCTAGAAGTTATTTTAATGTTTATAGAGAATAATGACTTTGTTTGGTAAAATAATGTCTGAAAGGAGTTTGAGAAAATTTTGAATTGTTTGGTAAATTTGTCTAAAAGTTGGGGTAATATTATAAAATGACTAAATTGCCCTTCATCAGAAAAAAGTAATAAAATAATTGAAATAAGGAATAAGA
>JAYMSZ010000194.1:0-24784 GCA_036897665.1 Pelargonium citronellum
TATATATGTATATATATATATATATATATCAACACATATATAGGTCTATTGTACGTACCTTGTTGCTCACTAGCAAAGGCTCCACAGTTTTAACAAAATTTTGGTCAACACTGGAACCTACTGTAGAATACATGGGTCTATGCCTGCAAGTTTTCAACACAAAATTACACAAATTCCCAGCAAGTAACACACATTTTGTTCGGTTTTATGTGAAGTAAAATTACCCAGCAAAAATTAGCCACGGGGTTTTGGATCGATCAACTGATGCCATGTCGTTTTGCATCCACTTATACTGCAAGATTGTGCCAACATTAGCAAAAATTACCAAGAAATGATATGTTTTTGGTTCAAATTAGTACCTGTTCGGAGTTTTCAGACCAATCATGCTCTGTTGAAATAACAGTAAAATGAACACCAGCTTGTTCTATTGAGTACCAAGGCTTGTCATTTGCTGAGGTTGGCATTGGGAAGCAAGGTTCATAAGGAACTCCAATTTCTCCACCCGAATCAGTCAACCCGTAGACTGATCCTGAGGTCGGATAGTCCCTCTCGTGGTTTCCTATCGCTGTCATGTAGGAAACCCGAGAGGCCAAAGGCGTGATGAGTTGGAGAAAATAGTCCCATTCAACTAAAAAGCCGGTAGCATAGCTTATGTCCCCAATGTGGAACACAGAGTCCACATTGCCAGAGTTTAGCTCATCAGTCATTGCTTGAGCCACAGAGATTGATCCTGGCTGTTTCATGTATAGAATCAAAACTTAATTTGGACTAATCAACTCTGTTTTCGCTATTTCCCCGAATCAAAACTTGTTACTTCAATAGGACTCATGTGTCTAAATTGTTACCTGAATGTAGTGTTCAACAGACCCATCAAAAGGAGCCTTTCCCATGTCACCAAATGCAAGAAACTTGAGCTCATCCGACCCTGCAGCAGGAGGAGTCTGAAACTTGATTTCGTCGCTCCAACCAACTGAATCGCTGCATTGTGTTAACATCAACAAGGTTGTTTTAATTTTGTTAGGTCTTTAAAACATGAACATTTGATAACTTGTTATAGATATACCTTCCATATTTGTAAGAGAAGGTTGTTGAAGGCTCGAGTCCAGTCATGACTGCAGAGTGAATGAATCCTGGCTCGTGCCACCCGAAATCTTTGGCTGGACTTGCAATACTCTGACCTATATGTATCAAGATTCACAATTCACGACATGAAGTTAAAGTCTGTAACATATATAGTATAGTTTAATGAAACAAGTGATTGGTCTATAAAAACAACTTATTACTCATATCAGCTTGTGTAAATGTATCAACTTGGGAAGTTTCTGTTTTGCCACCATATTGTACTTGTTGAGGTTCTTTGTCACCACTCACCCATGTCAGTCTCATCTGCAAGAAACACCAGTACTCATGATCAATAACACACGATCATAAGAAGATTGTGGAATATATGTAAGTACTAATGGCAAATCTATTGCTCACTGATGTTCCAGTTGAATCTGTGCTTGCAAGATGGCCATATAAGGGCTTTTCTGGAGTGGCAAAGCTGATAGGATTGGTCCTTTCAAGAATGCAAGGTGCGTCGAATCCATCAGCGAAGAATATGAATTCGATGTCAGTTCTGATGTTGATGACATGAAATGATAATGTACCACTGCAAGTTGCTGCCAAGCATTGCCCATCAGCATCTCTCTCCTGGCATTCTTTTTTGTTGCAATTCACATAGTCTGGATCATTGCTCATGAACTGTGCCTGCAATAATTCATTCCATTTTTGTTTAATTTTTGAGACCTTATAACTTGATCATCAACATTATTGTACTTGTTGTAATATGAAGATAATAATGTGGAACTAAGTGACTTTAGCTTCAAGTCACTGATATTACAACTTGTTGTCTGTGGCTTCTTTGTTGGAAGGTATTAATTAAGCTGGTTTCACTATTTTAGGAAAAGGAGAGACTTAAAAGTTTGAACAACTGGTTAATGGATAAAAGTAAAATTGAGACCTCTCCATGTTGAGGCACATCCAGACTTTGACATCCAATTTTTATTCTTATGGTCAACTGAAGTACTTTAGTCTATTCATGTAATCAATTGAACAGTGTTACTTGTAGTGTTAAACTTTTGTACTTATATTGATGTGACATACAATTATATTGTCCTTAAATTGTTCGCATTCATCAACAAACGAAGATTCACTCATTTAGTAAATCGAACATAAAATCTTTATCCTAATAGATATTATTATGAAGAAAAAAAACAACAAAGTGTTCTTGAAAAGATGATTGACGGGCTCTCATCCATTTTATTTGATGCAAACATAGAATTTGAGGTTAATTTGTTGATGGGTTAACTTGCAATAAAAGGTACCCTATATATGGCATAAGAGAAAATTCAAAAAAGTTGATAAAAATATGAGGCTTGAGCTGGTTACATGTGACCTGCAGGTAGCTACTTCATCCACAAAGTGTGCTCACATCATAAACATTAATGAATGACTATTTGGGAAACAAAATACAAAACATAATTAACCCAATTCAACTGATCAAATCAAGAAAAATTGAACAAAGTTATCGAAAATTCATCGATAAACTTACAATCTGATACATATGCATAGCATATATATATGTTGTTACCTTAACAGGGTAATGGCAGAGAAGAGGAAGCATACTAGTGTCCCCTGTCTGAATATAATATCCCTCAGCCTGAGGACAATAACCAGCTCTGCAACATTAAAACAACACAAATATATATAACAATAAGTACATATTTAATTTGATGAAATTAAATATCAGTTGTGATATAAATATAAGTAAAAACAGAATTGTTTACCGAGAACTGGACGGCGAAACCATGGCAATCCAGTCTGAAGGCGCGGGAAGTATGACACCACTGACAGTAACATTTACGTATCCATCGTCGGGAAGATTAGAGGCTATGCTAACGTTGATTCGCAGATACGGGTTGGGATCGGGACAGTGGATTAAATATCTTCTATTGATTAGTCTGAAACTGGACATGGCAGTGTGATTATAGTGATCATTTGCTGAGCTGATCACCAGAGGATGGAGCTGAGAAGCTGAGGAAGAAACTGACAGCAAAGTGAAAATTGTGACTGCACAAACAAGGCTCAAGATCAACTTCATGTTGGAATTGGGATTGTGAATAACAATGGAAGGTCTTGAATTTATAGTGAACTTGGTTTTGGGTGTGTTTACTTGTAATTTGTATGGACTCCACATGAAAGTGGTAGGCCGTTTTCGGTTGCAAGAACTAAGAAATAGACTTTTATTTTGTAAATCTTGCTACTTAAACTAAATAAATTTTAAATTATATTTATGAAGACTTTTGTATGTGAATCTCTCAAATAAATGTGGACACTGTCACATCTGTATTAGTATTGATGTTATATTTATTAAATCAGAAATTATAGATTAATGTTATTTGTTTCCATGCACTATTGTATTATTATTTTTTTGGGCACATTAATTATCTTGATGATGAATCACCAAATTGTTAATGCTAAGAGTAACTCAAATTAAATCTCTAATTATCATTTTTTACACGTCAAGTTAAAGATAAAGTCGTGTTAAATAAAAATTATCATTTCACCAAATATGAGGTCCATCACTTTTAGACGGATCGGTACCCTTAAAATTTATACACAATATTTTGCTATGTTATCTTAGAACTTAAGTGTGGTCCTAGTGCATTTTGGACCGTAAATACAAATGCTCTTATGTTACGTAAGAAATCGTAGTCATCAAGTTGCGTAAATATTTTCACAAGATTTATACTATCTATACTATTTTTCTAATATGTGTAAGTGTATGGTTTCACCTATAGACATAGTGTGTGATTGTGAAATACGAATCTTCTTGGAATCAATCTCAAAGTATTCTTATATTCATATTCCCCGGTAAAAGAAAGGTTGTTTAATTATTTTGGAGGAGAGTGTGACAGTTAGTTATGTTTGTCCTCTAATTTTGCTCATTTAGCTCCGTTTCGGCTCTTCTTAGCATAATAATCTAATATATATATATAATTACCGAGCACCATCCCAATTGAGTGATACGTGTTGCCTCCAATTATTCAATTGATAGTCTAATTTAATGACACGTGTCACTCAATTAAATCATTATTTAATTTAATTTTTATACTATTTAATATATTTAACAAATTCATCACTTTAATCATTATCTTAATAATCTCTTTATAACTTCATCTAATTATATTCAAATTTAAATTTAAGATAAAATTAAATAATATTTTGAGACTATATCTAAATAGTGTATAATATCATTTCGAAAAAAATAGTGTATAATATCTTTAAAGTACTAACATTATTTTTCTCATTACTTATTTGAGCTAAAACTATATGCGAACACCATGAGTTAATTGGGGATACTATTTTGATTTCAAAACTATGGCAATGTAAAATGTATAAATTAAATCTATGATGTTAATAATGTCACTTATTTAATTACATGAACCAAAATTATATATGAATACAAAACTATTGGGCAATGCACAATTTTGATTCCATAACTATGTTATATATAACACTTTTATAAACATCAACTATTAACCATTGGTGACAGCGAGCTAAAAAAAACAATTGGTGACAATATTTTTATTATAATACTTTTATATTGGCAAAAAAGTTATAATCAAACAAGTGGTGTTTATATAATACTTTTATAATTTAATTTAATCTAATGTGTCCTACTCCCGTCTAACCAATTTTATAAAATAAAAATAAAAACTATTTATTTAAAATATTGTTCACATTTTAACTATTTAATTATTTATTATCAATAATTAAAGTATTAAATTTTTATTGAGATATTATAACTTTCAAGTCGATTAATAAGAATCATACATGAAAAAATAATTAAATATTGTATTTATCATTTTTTTTTTGAAATCTTATAGTTATAAATATTGGATATTGGTATATGTCACTCCTGCCCTCCTCCAGCTAAAAATATAAATCAGAATTTCATAACTAACTGATTGAATATTTAAATTTAATTAATATAGATTTATTAAAAAGAAAAGATAGAAATTTAATTTTCTCTCTTTTATACTACAATATAAATTATAATACCAGTAAAATTAAAATTAAAATTCTTTTTATTTCTATAATGAAGTTATTTTTCATCCTTCCTATTTATAATGAAGTATTAGTCACTAGAACTAAAATTATATAACATACCAAATTTCCCATTATTTTTCTTTCTTAGATTTTCTTTCACTTTTTGATTATATTTTTGCTAAAACGATTAATAATGATACAATAACTTCAAAGTTGATAATTGTTTTAAAAATTTAAGCTATCTAAACTATTATTTCAAGTCCTACGTATTAATATGTAGTAATAAAATTTATAGAATCAAATTTAAATATACCATATCATTTAAACTTTCAACTACAATTTCATAAATTAGAAACAAAAATCTTTAAATGGATCGATAATTATCCAAAGTATTGATAATTCATTATTTCTTATTATAAAAAGATAAGCATTATCATATTTGCATATATTTAAAACAAGTTCAGATACTTTTTGACTTCATAATATTATATATGATAGCGTTACATCTTTAAATTTGAAGTTCATTTGACTTGATATTTTTCTTGCGCTGAAAATGCAAACAATTAAAATCTGGATGTCAATAATCTACTAGCCAGAGAGAAATTGAAGAATTTTAAATTTTCTTTACCAAAGCCTTCACTCAAGATAACCCTAGACATGACAGTAAGGACTCATTAACTATATATTATATATTGTTATTTTTTTTATGCGGTAGTATTTTTTCCGGTTATCAATAGCTAATTTTAGTGTGCTCAAAGATAGTGTATGTGAATAATTTAGATTGTTTCATTCATGAAACTCTTTATTTATTATTGAATATTGATTTAATAAAGTTTGATTATTTTATAAAATTTGAAGCAAGGTTTTGGTCCATAGTGTATATAACTACATAATTGTATAATTGTTGTGTTATGGTAGAATATATATGTATATGTGCGAAGGTGATGCTTTCTTAAACATTTTTTAAAAGTATTCTCAATTATGTAATGAAATTAGTTATGCATTATAGAATAACAAATTATCTATAAAAAAAATAAAAAAATTATTTTGAATGTGCATATAACTTTGCTATTGTTTTTTCTTCTTCTATTTTTCTTGGGAAAGCAAATAATTATCCATAGTACTGGAAATCTAAATATTATGTTCTTAAAAATTTTAAATCATGTAAAAGTTTTTGGGTTTTTTTAATTATTTTATTTTTATCGTATCATATTTTGGTGTTACCATGCAATTGTTCTAGGTGACACTTACAAGTAAAAATTATGAGAAATAAGGTATAAACTATTGTTCAGAACTTGAATATGTATTACCATTTTTTTGTGCAATATTTTTCTTCAAGCTTACAAAAAAATACTTAATCAAAGACTAGCATATTATAAGATATTGCACTACGTTCTTATTTTGTTAAACTTCCAATAACATAATTTTTTGATAAGCGGGGTAGTTATGATATAAATAGATATATTAACAAACGAAACATAAAAATGATTATGAATATGACGAGTAACCTTCTACTCTTTTTTTTGTACTAACAAATGAAGCATTTTAAGTATTGTCATATGCAGAAATTGCAAATATTATTTTTTAGAATTTAACAATTATATTCATACCCTTTTGATTTTTTTTTTGTAAAATTATACTCATACCAATTTGTTTTTTTTGAGTTTCATGTATGATGTTTTGGTTTAAAATTTATTTTTTCCTAGAATTATATATTTATTTATTTAGATCAATTATGTTTTTTTATAGAAAGAATTGTAGATTTTTTAACTTACGTAAAATATGTTTTTTATATATATAAAATAAAATTGTACTATTGAATATGAAAGAAATGGAATATTGAACTATTGAAGATATTATGATAATTAAAACCCGTGCAGCGCCGGGTTATAAAACTAGTTATAAACAAATTTTATACAAATAATGTGATTATTATGTTGTTAAATAAAATGTTATAAAATTAGAGTTTAGATAGATAATAGTCTATCAAATATTGCACCACCATTATTCACATAAATTAAACATATGGTCTATATCGGATTTGTAGATTGACTAAGTCATTATAAATACTCCGTAATTAATATACCATATGTCAAATTCATTAATATTGGCACAATATATGGTTCAAAAAAATATATATATATTGGCACAATATATTTTTTTTCTAATATCTATAATATATAACATCACCGAATATCTTATTATATTTTTGACTTCTTTTATATTAATGTCTTTAAACACCTCAGTTTCTGCATCTCCCATAGAAAGCAAGGTGTTTAAACTTTAAAATAATAGAGGACAACAAAATGTTAACGATGTTCCCATGGAAAAAATGGATTTATCTAGCTTGTCCGTATCTTCACAGCTTGATCATACCGATTAAAGAGAGTTAAAGGTAAATATTTTAGTTGGAAATTTAATTAGGTGTTCAATATTTTATTCTATCAAAACTGATATCTACACTTATATTTTCAACTCAATCGAGTACCCACTGTTACTCTTCTTAACAGAACTGTTAATTAACTCCGTCCAGCTGTATCCAGTGAGAGAATGCCGGCCGTGTTGCTCCCATCCATACGCTTTAAGTTATTTGACTCAATATGTGTTTGTTACTTTTGGCTTTGTTAGTTGCCAATAGAGCTAACAATGTGTGTTGCATTGAAAGTTGACTGTGTGTTGCATATGAACCAACAAGATTATAAACATAAAACTCGAATTACATAATACATTTAACTTAAATCCGACATATTTTAATAATTATAACGTTACTTGACTTACAATATTTGTATAATAAATTCAACACGTTTGACACACAACCCGCCAAACACCATAAACTTGAAGGACGAAATAATAATATTATGATTATATAGTGAATAATCAATTACCTAGAGATGAAATAACTTAGACAGGAAGCCCACATAATTAATGCATCTTATTCCCACTCTAGCTATAAAGGCAAATGCTACTCTAAAGTCTAAAACTAGTTTATAGTTTGAGTTCTATTTGTTAACCATAATCTTTTCTCTTTTTACAAATTATTGCTTGGGTAGAAACTCCAGTGCAAAATGTCTATGGGTAAAAGAAAAAAGTGTTAAAAATGAAATGAGAGGACTTTTATTACATAGTAAAATTGGAGTCAAGCGTATTTTTAAATGTTGTTTCAATCAAAATACACATATTATTAATTTATATTTAAATTAATATCAATAGATTAAAATGTGTATCAGTCAACTAATATAAATGTTATTTCAATTACAACAAATACCACGTAATTTTTATTAAGCGATTCATCCAAAATGACTTAAAACTACTAGTTTTTGAGTCAAGCCGAATAAAAATCCAAAATTTATTTTCTTCTCTCTCCTTTAGCCGTCTCTTACGCTAGCAAATAACAACACCTTTTCTTGATTTTCACTCTCTTTTCTTGTGAAATCATTTTATTCAAATACACATCGATAAGCATAAATAATGAATTATTCCAGAACTGTTCATGAAACTGATTTTTTTCTCCGTATAGTTTCAAAGACAAGCTTAACTAATCATATTGAACATTTCAATTTGATCTTGAATAGACAAGCTCAATTAAGTGTTAATTTATGAACTAAAAAATAAAAGACAATATATGTGTTGACATTAACATATGTAGTTAGGAATAGGATACATATATCCATTAATATAATTTGGATGTATCTAAGTTTGAAGGCCAATTCTCAATTTAATTATCATTATTCATGCTTTTCTATTATATATTATATATGCGTGAAGGAAAGGAACAACTACATTTTATATAGACCACACGCCAAAGATTAGTATGTGATGGTGATGGATTTAATTAATTACCAAATTAATGTCGTCACATTTCAATAGCATATACTAATAATATACCAAATGAACAACAAAATGTTGGATTAACTTTCCTATTTTTCAATTTTTTGCTTTGAAAATTAAATTAGGAAAGCCAGCATATGGTTAGGCTACAAGTCGTGACGGTCCAATAAATTTGTTCGGATTAATTTGTATACAAAATGCTTTCGCATTGCTCTTAATTGCTCATTATACTTTTATAGATCTTTTTTAGGCACAACGTAAGGGTTTGGTGGCACATTACATGTCGCGAAAATGATCAATTTCTAAACACTTTTGTCCCAATCAATTGTATGTAGAGAGTTTATACAAATAATTTTTTTGGAAGGTTTAGATTTATTTAGGCTAATGATAATTCTATTTTGGCTAATCATTTCAAGAACAATGTGAAGGCCCATTAGAATACAAATGAAAGTTTATAACTGAGGCCCACTTGGTAGTGTTAGTATTACAATTTTCCAAACTATAAGGCCCATTAGTTTTGCAATTCTTATGCTTTCTGCCAAAGCTTCCCTTACAAGCCCATTAAGTTGCAACTATGAAATAATTGTTGGGTGTAGTGACCCGTCTACTTTAACTCGCATCTTGGTTCATGTATCCATGTGTAAGATTCATTCTCTTATTCTGCTTATACGTGAGAGGGAGCATTGATAAATGCGAGACTTATCATCACTTGATATATAAATTGAGCTTATGCGTATAAAGTTAAGTTTTTGAGTTTAAGTTCAGCAATTAACACCCTATAATAAACGAGCCCACACTTCACATAAAAATTAAAACCTCGTAACGAACTCTGAAGCTCGTGACAGCGAGGTCTTGTCCGAGTACAAAAACCATCATCTCCTTGTCAAAAATGCTCTCCTCTCTCCTTCCCTCAAATGAGCAAGAAATTAAAGAGTAAACAAGAGTGTAACTTCTCAACAACTCCCCAATGCAAGGTGTTGTTTGTTGTTAACCTACCCTCCAATGCAATCTTGCTAAGTTTTAAGCTGAATTTAAGACAAAATATTCATGGTCCAAAAATTAAGGTAATCAAAAAAATCGATTCCCACTAAACAAAGCTACAAATTAGTCTTCCCTTGAAAACACCCCCACTAAACATTGTTAGCAACGATGACACCCATTTAGGACAAGATACAAGCTTTCACAGCAAAACTCCAAATTTCTGCTTCACACGAACCCACAACCCAATCTAAGCAAAACACCCAAAACTTCATGCTCTACCACTTCACACCAAATGTTACTTTTTTTAGAGATAATATCTAGATTTTCACCTTGAAATCACCTAACCTCACTATACATATCTTGTGTCTTGTGCATAGTTAGATTTGGTTAATTCCTAGCCCACCCTCCACAAGAACTAAACATTTACCCTAAAAACAATGGGGGTAGGAAATCAAGAAAAAGATAGGCTAAAGAAAAAATATGCCATAAAGTAGAAACGATTATTCTGAATGAGATATTCAACTATAAACAACGTCGAACATTGTTTCTACTTAGGATGTTCCGTTGTCTATTTAAATTTCAAATCGTGTGTACCAATGTAACATTGCAATATAAATGCAAAGAACGCGCGCATGCGAACATAGTCACGTCTCCAATGTAGAGAATATCCAAAGATATATGCTTAGAGTACCTGTCCTCTATATTTGGCATATTGAGGTGGAAAACTACTTAGCTGACTCATTTTACGGGTAATGGATTGTAGGGTAAAAAGTTACATGAGATAATTAAATCATCCATGAAAAGAAAAAGAAAAAAAAAAGAGAAACATTAGCATGTGCAGTAAGGCACTTGCAGATCAAAACCAGTGCTTTGTGCTGCAAATGTTGCTGGAACAGAACATGCACACCACTAAACCTCAGACTCAGGTTAATAAGGATCATAATCTTGCTATACCAAACCCTTTTTTCAGACCAAAACCATGATAAAATATTTGATTCCAAGAAGTCCCAGCCAAGAGCAAGACACAACCCATCTAAAGTTAAATGTTGCATACACTTTAGGATTGTTTCAGCACAATGGTTGTCTCTTTGTCCTAATATAAGAAAGTCCCAAGTGGATGGTCTATGCCCTTTGAAAAGAATCCAAAATGGTGGTTTTGGAAGCTTTTGTGAGGCTTTCATTGCAATCCCCACTCTCAGCCACTAGGCAACAAGGCAGGCAAGGTGGTTGTTTTGTTTGGTTTTGTTAGGACATGTTTGGATTGGTCTTGTGTTAGGGCATAATAACAAAGTTTGGCCAGCTCTTATTCCCATCCACTTCACTTGCAGACAAAATTCTCTTAATAAACAGAGGCTCTCTCAGCTCAGGCACTGCAATTCAGAAATTCCATGCTCCTCTAAATCCCCTCCCAAAAGGACAAACAGATTAGTGAGGACAAAAACAGCCTCTTGTATTGTTGCTAATGTAGCCATGGAAAGGTCCTTCAAGACAAGGGCTTTAATTCCCACTGACTCACTCCTGCAACAAAACCCCAGACCACACCACCACAGGCACAAACCTTGCATTGCTCTGTTCCCACTTTGGTTAGATTAGGAGCTTGGTCAAGCCAAGCTTGGGATTTTCATAGGGCTTCTTCTGGGTATCTATTCTATTTCAATACCCAGTTGTGAATTTGGTGCTTCATCAGTTTCTGAACCAGATTTCACTCTTCTGTTCCTGGTAATTTTCTTGCCTCTATCTGTGTTTATCTAAATATATTGCTTCCTTTGAATATAGCCTGCTTTTGTCTAAAAATATGATTTTTGTTGTTGTTGTTGTTTGTTATTGGATTATCTTTCATGCTCTTCTTGCTGAGAGAGTACCAAAAAGGAAATGATTTATTTTTTTGGTTCTCTTATGATTTGCATTGTTGAGTAACTGGTAATGAAAACATAGAAATGTTTTGCAATAATGTTATATTTTGCTATGAAATTACAAGACTAGTTTCACTTTTCTGGGAAAGATTTGATGACAAATATTTTTGTTCTTGTATTGTTATTATGATGCATGAGAATTATTGATTCCAATTATGCATGTTTGGTGCTTGATAATCATAGTACAGTTTTGGAAGTTCTTGGACTTTCTTTATCATCCAATGGACCAGAAAAAATAAGAAGCATAGTTTATGTCGAATCCAAAACAAAAGTTGACAGTAACATTGGAATAATATGCTTCTTTAGCTTTCTGTTAAATAAACCAGTAGTCTGTTTACTTAGTGAAGAACAGGCATCGACTGTGGTTGAATTTGGGCTAATCCTAGTTGTATCAAAACATTTTTCAGATTCCTGTTTCAGGTGCATCTAGTTTTAATGGCAGGAATGGTTCAAGAGGAAGGATCATCAGTGACTTCATCACCCCTTCAGTTCTTCCCATGGATGGCTCTATCTCCCGGCTTGGGATCGCCATACTACCTCCGCGAAATGAACTCTGAAGATAGGGGCATCTACCTCATCCACCTGCTCCATGCCTGCGCGAACCACGTTGCTGCTGGAAGCATTGAGAATGCAAATATTGCCCTTGAGCATATCTCCCATCTCACCTCTCCTGATGGTGATCAAGTGCAAAGAATTGCTGCTTACTTCACCGAGGCATTTGCTGACCGGATGCTCAAAAGTTGGCCTGGTTTGCACAAAGCCCTCAATTCCACAAAGATATCTTCAATCTCAGAGAAAATCCAGGTTCAAAGAATGTTCTTTGAGCTATGCCCCTTCTTGAAGCTCGCGTACGTGGTTACAAATCAAGCGATTGTAGATGCAATGGAAGGAGAAAAGATGGTTCATATCATTGATCTTAACTCTTGTGAGCCTCTCCTGTGGATCAATCTTTTGCAGACATTGAGTGCAAGGCCAGAAGGACCTCCTCATCTGAGAATCACAGGCATTAATGAACAAAAGGAGGTGTTGGAACAAGTGGCTCTTCACCTGACAGAAGAAGCAGAGAAATTGGATATCCCATTTCAGTTTAATCCAATAGTTAGCAAATTAGAGAATCTTGACATTGAAAGCTTGCGCGTAAAGACAGGAGAGGCTCTTGCAATTAGCTCTGTACTTCAGCTGCACACTCTTTTGGCAGCTGATGATGAGTCCTTGCGAAGGACCTCGCCTTCAGCATCAAGAAACTCAAATTCCCATCTGATGAGAGTGCTTCAAATGAACCAACGAACGTTGGGAGAGTGGCTTGAAAGAGATTTGATGCAGATGAATAGCCCAATTGACTCACCATCAGCATTGTCCCCGTTGTCTTTATCAGCTTCAGCAAAGATGGGAAGCTTTCTCACAGCACTTTGTGGCCTTTCTCCAAAAGTCATGGTAATGACTGAGCAAGAAGCAAACCACAATGGCTCCACTTTTATAGAGAGGGCCAGGGAGGCATTGCAGTTTTATGCTATACTGTTTGATTGCTTGGAGTCAACTGTTCCAAGATCATCACTGGAGAGACAAAAGGTTGAGAAAATGCTTCTTGGGGAGGAAATAAAGAACATCATAGCGTGCGAGGGAGCGGAGAGAGTGGAGAGACATGAGAAGCTGGAGAAATGGAGTCTGAGGCTGGAGCAGTGTGGGTTTGGGAGGGTAGCTTTGAGCTACCATGCAATGTTGCAAGCAAGGAGAATGTTGCAACAGAGCTATGGTGCAGGATATAATATCAGAGAAGAAAATGGATGTTTGATTATTTTCTGGAATGAAAAACCTCTTTTTTCAGTATCAGCATGGAGGTTTAGGAGATATGATTGAATTGATCACATGAGGATGAGCTTTTTCCTTCTTTTTTTTCCTCTTCTATTTTGTACAAAGGATGTTTTCTTTATGTGCAAATGCCTAGTTTTTCAAGAATCATGATACTCTCTCTCACACAAGTTCTCTTGACTCTTGAGATCTTGATAATCTATTTGTTACTCTTTTTCAGTATAAATACAATATAACAAGAACCCTTAATGTGTTGGTCATTTGTATGCAAGAAGCCATGAGTCAAATGTTGAACATAATACATGATAGAGAATTTGGTGAAACCATAAACAAAAAGAGGCGAGAAGCTAGTTCTTGGTTAGTGTGTAATTTTAGTGATATATAGTAGATTCGAAATCTAAGATCGAGTTCATTGTTTAGACTAAAAAATGAATAAAAATAAAATGTAACTGGTAGATGCAGTCAAGTTGTTAAACCACTTATATTCTTGTGTTGGCAACTTTGTGCCTTTGAGGATCGATCTAGACACAATATTGTTGACCATTTTTTAGCAACCACATGAACTGAAACATCAAGATTGTTCATAGTGTATCAGAGTTCAAGTGAATAGTTTGCAGACCGTAAAATTTTTTATTAATTTAGTTGGCAACATGTACTGCCATGTCATTAGCTCAAATATTCTAATATTAATTTTTAGAGCCACGTAATTTTCAACGGAGGAACTAAAGGAACACAGCGGCATAGACCATTTTTTTTTTGTCCAAACACTAAAGTTCATGAACCATTTTAGGCCAAAACAAGGTTCAAACTGATGTGAGTCCAACTACCATAGTTGAGTCACTAAAAAATAGCATTGAATAGAACCATATTCTTTTATTTGCATAAACCTATAGAAACCATAGTATGTAAAACCATTTTGAAGTAGAATACATCATTTATTAGAGGTATATAATAGTCAAGAATGATGAAGCTGCATGTAGGAGCAACATTGGCCATCACCTGAAGACTCTGAGGGAGTGATTTGCACCTGTGAATCCTCCATCAATCATGAGATTGTCCCCACTGATATACCTGGCTTCATCACTAGCTAAGAAGACCACTGCATTGGCCACATCATCCGCTGCCAAATCGACCCCCTGCAAATTAGCGTTCGTCCCAACAAAAGTGCGAAAACCAGCCAGCGCATCCTCAGTCCTCTCCTCCTCAGGCAGGTGAGCCAATGCCAATGCTGTTGGGACACAATAAGGAGAAACACAGTTCACACGTATTCCATGTAGACCCATTTCCGCTGCAACATTCTTGGTGAGCCCCAAAACTGCATGCTTCGAACCTGTGTATGCATGTGGACCAAGGCCACCTATGACACTTGCTACACTGCAGATAGAGATGATACTGCCTTTCTTTAGAGGGATCATGATCCGAGCGGCATGCTTCATTCCATGGAAGACTCCCTTCACATTCACATCAAACACCTTTTCAAACTCTGATAAGTCCACATTGCGAATGTCGGAACAGGGTTGACCTGCCAATCCGGCATTGTTGACCATGATGTCAAGTGTACCAAATTTATCGACAGTGAAGTCAATAGCACGCTGAACATCATCTTCTTTTGAAACATCACAATGAGAAAAATACGTATTTGGTTCGCCCCCGAGGGACTCACAGACCTGCTTCCCTAGATGATCTTGCATATCGAGTATACAAACTTTGGCACCATGCTTGTGAAATAAACGAACAATGCTTTCTCCAATGCCAGATGCTCCACCTGTGACTACTGCCACCTTGCCTAATAATCTAGAAAAGAAAATATACATGTCAAAATCTACTGCCTACATAACTTGTATGCCAAAGAATAAAGGTTTAATAAAGTACACCAGAGTTTGTTGTCAGTTCAGCTATTAGTAGGCTTTTATGTGTTCTCTCTTAACCAATAAATACAGGAAAACATTATAGCGTGTTCGGAAATAGCTTCATTCTTCGAAGCAAAATATATTGCCTTCATATGGCAATCATGGATGTCAAAATGAGCAATAAAGCCTATGTCTATCAAAACACAAATACAATACCAAATTAGAACTGACATTAGTACGCTCACACATCATTTGTAGAACCTTTTGGCAATGCAAAAAAGTTCCTGCTGATATAACTCTTATGCTAATAGGTTTATGCTGTTCTGAACTCTCACACCAAATCCAGCAGCGCAGTAGTACTACTAAAGAATGCACCTTATTGGAAGAGCAAAGGACAAAAGAATTCAAAATACACACTCCAAACTATGTAGGAGGCAAAATATTAAGAATGTCAAGATTTGAAATATTCTTAGTTAACTATGATTTTGTATAGTAACCCACAAAATATTGTCCACAAAATATTGTCCACACAGGAGACTTTCCTTGAGGCAGTTAGATAATTCATTCGAACACATGTTTCAATGCCTCCAATTTAATTGGTCATATAGCAATAACCTTTTTGCATCAACAAGTAGCTTTCATGTGTTTCTTATAAACTACATTAGTAGATATTCTTGGCCAAGCAACATCATTACATCAATACCATTTATAGATTTAGTGCAAATATAAGGGTCATCTTAAAACTAGTTGATAGGAATACAGCTGCACAAAATCTACCTAACTCATAAAGAAAACAGTTAATAAATATAAATACCACACGGTATAGACTATAAATAGTGCGAGAATAAGTGCCAACATATACCAAAAAAATCACACTTAAAAAAAAATACACAATTTCCATAGCAATTCGTGGAGTCCCACAGAGACATGTGTTAGAGAGCTAAGTTGTGTTCAAATCAATTTGGCATGAGTAGATGTATATAGCTCAAAGACCTAAGGTCATAATCAATTACCAGTTGGCATGATAAAATCCATTAGATGCTGCTGAATTCTATTCAGAGAGGTCATTTGATTACGAGTGGAAGTAGTGACATCTGCAACCTAACATTTTGCACATGTGAAGTTTTATGCAAATTAAAACCATAAATTTAATTGGTAGTTAAATCAAAGGCAGTCCTTAAACAATCCTGACAACACAAAATTAGGGGCATCAAATGAAACCACTGTCCTCCTACACAGCCAAACAACTAGTCTACTTGTTAAAATTTCCTGAGACCTAACAGAGTCTTGATATCTTCAAATCCACAAAACACACACCATTAAATGGGCCAGGAAAATGACTTCTCACAAATCAAAATGGTATTTTTCTAATTGTGTTCGTGATAACTGAAACTAGAAAAGGAAAAGATTCCCTCATCAATCAAAATGGGGTCAAGAAAAATAGCTCAAAACAATTGAATCCCACAGAGTAGGTCAATCTTGAACCATAAAAATAGTTGAAACAGACCCAATCAGAAAAGAAGTGAAAAAACAAAGGAAACCCAAGAGCTAAAACAGGTTGAGTTGAAGAATCAGAGTAAAGAAGAGAAGATTTGAGGTTACCTATGTGTGGTGAGAGAAGGATCAGAAGAATTGGGGGTGGACATCGTTCGTTAGTGTATGTTATTGATGTTTTCCAGAAAAAATGAGAGCTTTCTGTATTTTTTGGTTATGGTTGACAAGGAGTCAAGAAAATCGTTATATTGCGTCTGGCTCGCAAGATTGGTCTCCACCAAAATCTTAATCTAATCACTTTATACAACTGGTGAACATGCCTTGATTCCTGTTCACGCTTTCTCATTTTTCGGTTTTTCCTTCTGCCTCATATCCGTTTATTTATTTTGGGCCGTTTTTTTTTATAAATACTGTATTTTTATATGAGGTTGAGGAGTCTCAGCCAAGCTTAATTGGCTGAGACTCTCAGCCAAGACACCAAGGACCCGGGTTCGGGCGGGTCGGCCCGAACCCTTGGCTGAGACTCCTTTTTCTGTTTTTATATTTAACTCATATGAAATAGTCTATTTTTTTTTAAGTGCAACAAAAAATTGTTGAAATGAAAAATACACAAACATAACTTTATAAAAAAAAATTCTATAAAAATATGTCAATTCCATAATCATCACTCATATTTATTTATTACTGACACAAAAATGTCATACTTAATTTAAGTGATATTAATGAAGTACTATGTTATTATTGGTGGCTCATGTTAAGCCATATATTATAGTATAAATTTTTTACTCTCATATTTTTCTAGATACAAATAATTATTATTTATAAATGTTCGTATATCTGTATGCATATTTAATAAGTCTTTTTAAATTTGAAAATCGACACAGTAGAATGCGTTGTGGTCTTTGTCTTAGTATTTGTCTTTCAACTAAAATTTGAAATGAGTTTTCAGTATGTTATGAAATAATGATAGTTAACCAACAACCAAGGAAATGTTAAAAGGTTCTCATATTGTTCCAGTACACTCTTCGCTAGAGGTGACAACTTCGGATTTCAAATCGAGTGTGTTAGGGTTGGTAAAACTAATTCAAATCCAATTTGAAGTTAAAGGGCTTCGGATTTCAAGTTGCGGATTGGTCGGGTTTCATTTTCCATGCATGAATAATGCGATTCATGTTGTTCTGATAGTCTGGTAGATTTCATATAATTGATACTGAGAATATAGTGTAGGTTCCAACAGTTTTGTTGAACTGAAAAATTGAGAGTGATATATAGCACAAGACATTAGTTATGTATCTAATGCAACAAATAAAATAAACAACTAACATCCATACTCTTCACCATCTCTGTGTATTTTTCCTTGCATCCTGCAACCAAAGAGAAAACAGTTGCATACTTGAAAATCTAACAGATAGGTCTTCACTGTTTTAAATTTGAAAAGATGGACCATTTTCTGTATATACATAATATAAAAAAAAGTTCATTGAATGTGTGCAACATAAGTATATGTAGCAGTAGCATCTCCTATTTCCAATCTATTGAACAATCAAGTAATTACAGAGTAGAGTGTCAACCTGTTTTCCAACAATGGTAGTGGGTGGTGTTTTGCATCCCATGAGAGGTTAAGGTGTACTAGTCTCTGATATGCTGGGGATTTCGGCAATTTCTGGGCCAATCTTGCCTCTTCTCCCTCTGACACTTCTCCTCCAGAAAAGGAAATCCAATGACGGTTACAATAGGATGTGAACATGAACTTCACATAATGAAAGTTTTCAATTTTACAGTCACGAGACTCCACAAGCACGAGAGCCTTGTACACTGGGTCGCCCCTTACCTTCCACGACTTTGAACTGATCTCATAGTTGGGAGCTTCTGGCACCCGAGAGTATAAAGTTTTTGTATACATGGAAGGTCGTTCGGCAACGTCCCACTTAGTTTGGGGCAATACCTCAAGCTAAGCTCTCGAAGACTTGGGAAGGTTACGAGCTCATCATTACAAATATCATTCCATTCCTGCCACTCCAACATACGCTTGAACTTCAATATCTCTAGCATTCACAACATCTTCCATTCCTTAAAGCCATATCATGTAACCTACTAACCTGTAAGTGTCGGCCATATTTAAGCACAGAACAGATAGAGGCAAAAGCAAAGGTCCCAAAACAGACAATAACTACTCACCACATTGTGTTAGGTAAAGTAAGCAGTTGAACCAATAGGTAGATGGATTGTTACCAAACCAACCGGTACACAACGATGTTCATGAATGAAGATAACATCATTAAAATCACGAAAATTCTACATGCACAACCTGCAAGTAAGAAAAAATGAGAAATTTAAAATAATGACACTCCCTTTTTAGTAGTCAAGTTCATAATTGAGTTATGAGTAAGCATACAAACTATCAAGAACTACCTTACTAGCTTGATAAAGTTGACCACTCGAATAGTAACTACAGAAGTATATAAGATTGTATGTGAGAAGACCCCACAGCACAATATGGTTTATTAAAATATCTCGTATAAAATAACCAGTTAGTTAGTTCGCTGGTGTTGCTTGAAGTATCTACCCTGAATTTCAAGAATTTGCATGCTTACAGATGAAGAAGAAATAAAGAATTCTTGAGAAGTATAAATCCATTTCTTCAAAAATTTTACCAAAAAATATATCAATGAAATGTTTTAATGGGCATATAATATTTCACCTTGTGAAAAAAAAAATCTAGCTTGCAATAAAATGGTCAAACATTCTGCCATAGGCACTTCGAAATTATCTAGTCATTAGTATAGAAAATAGTAAGTATGAAACTTAGATAGATATGTTGTCAAATAAGACTGTATGAAAGCTGTTATTTGGTACCTCTGAAATCTGAATCAACGTCCAACAAATAAGTTGGGAATATGAACAATTTTGGGCCAATCTTGTCCTCTCTCTCTTTGACACCGTTGCTCCAGCAAAGGACATTTCAAGATATGTAGAGAAGAGAGGGAAGTGGGAAGTCCCTCGTCAGGCAATGATTGAAGTTTTGGGCAGTTGGAGATGTAAAAGCTTTCAAGAGATTTGAGGTTTTTAAGACCTTTGTGATCCAGTGATTTCAGATTTTGAAAGTGTGAGATACGAAGGTATCTAAGATTAGTGGGCAGCAGACCCTGCTCTGGTAAGATCTCCACTTTTACTTCTTCTTCTTTATGTGAACCTCTGATGTAACACTTCTGAAGATCATAGAGCCTTTGCAAACCCGGATTTGAAATCATAATATCAGAGTGAAGTGTAATCAAATTGGAGGGCAAACCGCCTTCAGGAAAGCACTCAACTTCTCTGCACAATTCTATAACTAAATGCCGAAGAGATGGAAGAAGGTTGTGCATCTGTTCGGGCAGCGACTTCAATTTATTGCAGTTGGTAATGGTCAAATGTTTCAGATTGGGTGCATGCAATCCTCCCTCTGGGAAAGACAGAAAATTAGGGCAAACAGAGATGTACAAGCGAACAAGAGATGAGACATATTGCTGGTGAGGCTGTGATCCATCGGAAATTGTAAGGGATTCCAAATTCATACACCGCCACAGATGAAGAAGTGTAAGGTTGGGGAAAAGGTACAATGGTATGGACTTGACTGAATCACAGTTTTCAATTTTAAGAGTTACCAATCCAGTGAGTGGGTTACTCCTCTTGTCAAAGTATGGAAGATTAGAGAAGCCCTTAACAGAGAGCTTCTGAAGTCTGGGCGGAAGTTCCTTCAATTGTACCTTCTGACATTCCCTTAACTCCAGGTCTATAATAGATAATGTACTTGGAAGTGAAGCTACAAGCTCATTGCACTCTATAATCACAAGTTTTGTTGAACAGCTAACGAGGTGGTTGGGCAAGGTACCCCTTAGATTGGGGCATCTCTTCAAGTGAAGCTCTTGAAGGCGGGGAAAAGCTGAACCATCATCAAACCAAGTCCATTCCTGCCACTGCAACATCTCCACAAATCTCAATATCTCAAGTGATTGGAACGGTGTACATGGAGAAGAACCAACCCCATAAAACTCAAGACCCACACAAACCACTCCATCCAACCCTTTTACTGAGAGTTCTTTCAAAGAAGGTAGAAGTCCAATTGATGGCAAACAGCAACAATATTTGCAATCACTGAGCTCTAGGGAAACCATATTAAAAAATACGCTATCCCCTAACCAATCTGGAAATCTTGTCCCACCATAGTTTACAATGCACAATGCTTTTAAGTTTGTATGAGGTCGCAATCTGTCGAGAACATTTCTTTCCTTCTCTGAATCATTGGTATTACAACCACCCCATTTTAATACCAACTTTTCAAGGTATTTCTTATACTCCAACTTGGCTTTTGAAGCATCAATAGCATCTTTTACATTCTGTAGCTCCGAAATAGTAAGTTCGTTTCGAAGATCCTGGAGGCCTTCCAACTCCCCTATGCTAGACCCATGATGTGTGCCCACAATAAATTCATTCAATGTTTGGAGGTCTTTTAACTTGCTCAGTTGTGATGGCATCTCTTTAACCAGTGTTCTACTAAAATCCAGATGACGAAGATTTACTAGTTTTCCAAAGTTAGTGGGCAATTCTGTGAGGGACCGGCAACGGAACAATATTAATATCTGCAGATTGTACAAAGTCAATACAGAATCAGGTAACTTTTTGATATCAGTGCGGGAGAGCTCTAGGTAACGAAGATGTTTCAAATTACCAATCGAATCAGGTAGCTCTATTAAATTACAATAGCCAGCCAGACATAGCACTCGTAAGGAACTTTGCGTTGGCAACAAGTTATGCAGTCCCATGTCACTTATCTTGAAATGTGCCCTCCAACTTACAAAAAAAGTCAATGGTAGAAAGGTGCGTGAGAACTTGAACTCAGCAAAGGCTTTAGCTTCCACATTGTCATTACGCTTATTTCCAAATCTTGAAATATGTCGAGTTTTGATTCCAACTCTTCTTCTTTCAAGTGAACTTTCACCTTCCAACTTTACACAAAATTCTCCAGAGACAAATATAGCCAAATCAATGATGAGGTCATGCACAACAAAATGTGATCTACTACCTTCTGATGACCACTGGAAAAGGGACCTTGATATCAATTCATGGATGTACTCTACTCCGACGTCTTCCATTCTGTGGTTTCCACCGCAATCTTTTAAAAAGCCTTCTGCCATCCATACTAGTACTATTTTCTTAATTTCTAAATCACAACCTTTAGGAAAAAGTGCACAATAAGCAAAGCATCGTTTAAGATATGACGGGAGATAATGGTAGCTTAATCTCAAAGCTGGAAGAATGTCATTCCCGTTACTTGACATACTCCACATTTCGCTGTTCAGTACTTTATCCCATTCCTTATCATCTGTTTTAAAACGCAGGATTCCGCCAATAACTTTTGCAGCTAAAGGTAGGCCATTGCACTTCTTCACAATTTTTCTGCCAATCCTTAGAAGGTTTGGATGTGAACTTGAGCTTGTACCATCAAGTGCATGTTTTGCGAACAACAACCAACAGTCCTCATCCAATATTGGCTTCAGAAGATGCATAGGAACGGTGCGCATGATTGATGCAACACTTTCATGACGTGTTGTGACCACGATCTTACTACCTCGTGCTCCATACTCAAAGGGAATCCTCAGGTATTCCCAATTGATATAGCTCTCATTCCACATATCATCTAAAACAATTAGAAACTTCTTACTCTCCAAACTTTCTTTGAGCCTCACTTGAAGCAGATTAAGGTCCTTGATATCACAAGTTTCAGGAGTGACTGCCTCAAGAATGGTTTTTGTAACTCTAAAAACATCAAATACCTCCGAAACATGAACCCATGCTTTAAGGTCAAAATGCTCTTTCACATGAGGATCATTATACACAAGCTGAGCAACAGTGGTCTTGCCAACCCCACCCATGCCAACAATGCTAATCACATCAACTGCATTGTTGCTCACATCATCTGGTAGCAAAAAATTCAGTATTGCCTCTTTATCAGCATCTCGACCATAGACACTAGATTCTTCTACCAAAGAAGTGGAAGGCAACCTTTGTGGTGGTTGCTCACCTACACCATCTGTCAGGCCAATAACTTCTTTCTCTTGTACGAGGATTTCTAACCTGTCAAGAATGTCTTTCAACTTGGGTTCCATTTTCTCGTCAAAAGGAGGGCTCTGTTTAGAATTAAAACAAAAATTTATTATTCTTTTGTCGGCGGAAGTGCACTGTCTGTGATGTATATCTGGTATTCTTATTTCTTTCTTTAGTCGGAGGAAAAATAGAGTAGTGATCCACACACATATAAGAAAATAGAAAATGAAAAAAAAAATATGATTTTATTTAAAGAATTTTCATGGAATTGCAAAACGAGTTGTAACACAAGTAGAGATGGCATAATGTACCAGACTCGTGCTGCTGCAAGATTTGGCCTCCAATTTGTGCTGCAAAGCATCAGTAGCAATCTCATCCAAGAGGTCCTCCGCATCATAGACAACAACTTTAAGCTCATCCAGCCATTCTTTCACCACAGGATTCATAAATTGCTTCTCCTCTGAGTCATTTAGCACTTTGTTGATGGACAATAATTTTATCCTCAACTTCTTTAGCAATACTTTGGTGACTTTTCTTCCTCGGATGAAGTCTAAGGTGTCAAGAGAAGCTATCCTGTCAAACGCCACCTGAAGGAAAGCAGAGAGAAAAGCCCCACCCACCAAGGCACCTGCCATGATACTCACTCAAAGATACACAAATAGATAAGGAAGAATAGCAATGATATCAAAACTTTTTAATTAAAATCTTCGATCCCATAAACTTAGGTAGAATTTTGAATGGGAACAGATGATAAAGAGCATGGAGAAATCACAAATGTAGATGACCTCAGCAATTTCAATTTGAGGTACAAGTTGAAGAAATAGAAACAAAATAGAAAATAAGGAAGATGATACCAATGCCAATCTGTTATCACTGAACATTATTTGTTTGCCGGCCTTTGACAATTTGCTCCTATTTTATACATTATCGGATCGATTTAATAAGCAAAACAAGTCAAATCATTTGTATCCACATGAATGAAAATTATGAAAATTCATTTTGGAATCTTTTTGTTTGACATCAAGAGCTTTCCCATTTGGGATTTCAACAATTTCAACTGTAACGAAATTTCACTTAAAAGTGTCAATTACTAGTAATACATATACCAATAAACAGACTAGATAAATTAAAGAGTGTTGTTTTGACTAATTGCTTTGCTGGTGTCTACACTCCTGTTCTAGGAGGAGAGAAATAATTATCTGATTCTCAACAAAAAATTGATAAAATGAAACAGAGAGCTCATACACACCTCATGGCCATGGCAACTACTAGCATTGTGATAGACAGACAGGCAAAAAGGAACCAGCAATTTTACCCTTACGCGTCTAGATTTTCCTTCCATTTTCTCGCCAACCAAACAGATCAGCTTGAGGTGGTTTATCGATTTTGTTATACCTCACTCCCGAGTAAGATACGCTAGACAATGCTAGTTGCTAAACTGACATGGGCCACGAGTTCGGGCCATAACTGGTGCGGCTACAAAGAAGGTACATATTTGGGCCTAATTGGTGAGTGTTGGGTTATTGGTAAAAGCTCTTACTATTCATTGACTTAAGAAGAAAACAAACAAAGAAACAACATCCTCAAATCGGTACATTAAGTTGCTTAATTAGCTAGTGATGGCAATCCCAGTTTTCAAGTAGTTAATGAACCCATTAAAGTAGTGATCTTGGTGCAGTTTGTTGTCCCCAAACACTGCAGCAGCTTCTCTAGCCGTTGCCCTCACTGCCT
>JAYMSZ010000195.1:0-24760 GCA_036897665.1 Pelargonium citronellum
CATCGACTGTATGCATATACATGTAATTTAATTATTTTTACAATTTGCTATACAATTTTTTTATTTTAATATGTATGCTATATATTTGTATTCGTAGTTCTTTAATTTTTTATATTTAAATATAATATAAATTTTTTTACATGAAATATAATATAATTAAAGGTATTACAAATATATTTTTCTCTCCCGTGCAACGCACGGGATATAAACTAGTATCTATAAAATATTGTATATCAACTTATCTTATTTACCACGTAATACATTTTGTTCTTATCCTATTCATAAAAAATACTATTCAACTAATAAAATTGGTTTTTTTTTGGTGTTTTTTTGCTGAAATGTCAAAAACAACAAATTAAGCCATTCATCTATCAAAAGGAGAGTTTTACCCACTTGCTTGGACACACACTAATCAAATGACTCCTAAAAAAGATCTCATAATCTAATATAGTGGCTCTATAAATCTACTCATTTAAGTCAAAAAAACAACATCTCAATCATTTTCACACCCATTTCTTTCTAGTTCACATCAAGAATGATTTAATTGTGGCATTTTCATAAATTAAACATAAATACTTTTTCTTAAATATTAGATTTTGGGAGTCTTGGAGATAGTAGAGATTATTAGATTTTACATGCACTATCTCCTACAATAAACTCCAATACCTCCAAAGAGAACCAGAACACTTAGATTCCACAGAGGCCTCCATAATCGCCCTACAAAGCCGCCTCCCAAAATGTCTTGCTAGGTACTCGTCACGCCGGTAACCTCAAAGGCTTCCCAACTCACTGGAACATCACAAAATATATATTTGGAAACTAGAAAACTATACGAAACAGTAGAAACTCACAGAAATTTCGATCCTCCTCATAATTCTCGAAGGACAGGTTGGAGCTCCCAAGTTCTCCCAAGTCCCAATGCCTACATATGACGCGCCCAAAGTGTTAGAACCCAACCTCTGAGTGAGCCTCGAAGCAAACTTACTTTGATAACAATCAATCATGCACCAACAAGTGACAAAAATACTTGTGATAAGGGGATGAATGCACAATGTGAACAATTATTGTTCTCTAACTAATTTCTCACCTCTTTTTTTTTTTTTTGGAATTCTCTATACCGTTTTTGTTTTTCGGTCAAGATTCTTACTTTTATGCTTGTGACAATATCTCAAAACACATATGAAGTCTCCGTTTAACGGTGTGGTACCTTGTGCAACCTACAATTTCACCAAATTCCGGAAAGCTTTAAAGTTATTGGATTTAGAATATTTCTAGAAAAATACCTTAATGTGTGAATAAAACAACAAACACATTATAATGTGCTAATTTGACCCAAATCAAAAAGACACGTCACAAATATTATAATATCTCCAAATGAACATAAGACTAAGATTACTAATTCAAAATATACACTCAATAATTTACCAGAAACATTCATTTCATTTTTTGCATGTCAACTTTATAAAACATTTTTAAAACGACTTTTTTTATACATTTTAATAATATTTAGTTGGATTATATTTATTATTTATTTAAGATAATAATTAGAAACAACTTATTTGTGCTGTCATGTCTGTCCGTACACTTCACCCAAATCCTCCGTCCCGCATATAAATACAAGCAAATTAAAGTATTAAACAAACTCAAACACCAAACCCTCACTTTCTCTGTTCCTCAGATAATAGATAAAATTGAAGCTAAGTTGTGCAGTTCGAGAGACCAATTTTTTGCAATTTTGGGTCTCGTTTTGGTGTTAGGTTTTTCCTGGGAACAAAAATGGTGTCACTGGCATCATTTATATCATCAGTTTCCTCTTGCTTCTCTCTCGAGCTACTTGTCGTCATTGTCGGCTTGGCCTGCATCAATGCTGTTCTTGCTACAATTGCATTCTCTCAGGTCTCTCTTATGCACTACCCATCTTCAATTTCACTGCCCTTTATCGTTTTTGTGCTCAGATTGACTTAAATTTTGCTTCTTTTTAGTTTTTTGTTTATTTTAAACTGATGGGGTTGTGCTGATGAAAATGGTGCACATTTGTGCTTCTTGGTTTTTGAAATTGTGGGGTTTTGGTGGGTGGGAGTGTATTTTCTGTTTGGTTGCTGAGAAAGAGAGAAAAGTTTGGGAATTCTAGGATTTCCTAGGTTGGAAATGGTTATTTTAAGATATGCCCAAAGTTTGAGAAAAAGAGAGACCCAATTTCTGCATTGGCCCTCTGAATTGTTTTTTGGAAATTAATGAGAAGTACAAATCCTTAAAGTAGCTTCTTTTTGTCAATCTTTTTTTTTGTGTGTGGGAGCTTATGGTATGTTTGATATATGAGAAAGGTTGAAAAGTTTGAAATTTTAAGGGTTCTTATGCTGGTAATGGTTATTTAAGATGTGCGGTGTGCTCCTTTTTGTAAAAGTAGAGAGATGCCCAATTTCTACAATAGTTTCTTTGGATGGGGTTTTGGAAATAAGGGAGACAGATAAGAAGAAGAAATTGATTAATGATACCTTCTTTTGAGCTTGTAATGTTTTTCTTCAAACTATATGCCAGGTTAGTGCAGCAATGTCCCAAATTTTCAATGGGGTAGGAAATTTAATCCATTCCCTGAGAAACTTATAGCTGTACTGATTGTGGAAAATTGCATTGATGTATAAGAAACTTTACTTTAACTTGTTATACCCTTTTAGTTTTGCACTTTTCAACCAAAAGGAAAGGTTTTAGCTTCTTTGATAATGTATCATTTTTATCAAATCTCTCATTCTTTTCTTTTCAAAAGAAAGATTGATTGAGTTGAGTAGGGCAGGGCATTAGCAAAACCCTTGATCTTGTTGCAACTTCAATGTGATTGCTTTGCTCAGCGCTCAAGCCTGTGATGTTATTATGCTCAACAACCAAATTTTAAGTAGATGTCCTTCTACTTGCAATTGCTTAACAAAACATTTTTCCATGTCATCTTTTGCACACGATAAGCTTGTACACAATATAACTATACGTCTATACCTTGTTAGCATAATGAAGGCTCTCGCTTTGTGGATTCAATATACCATAAGACATGAAGCAGTTTGTTTGGATGGCAGTAATGAATCATAGCTGAGTTCAACTACCTTCTGTTTATATGTCTGAATCTGATTAATCCCATCTAAAAAGTCTTAAGTTAAATGTATTGTAGAAACCAAATGCGCTCAACTCATGAGCACCTGTTAACATTGTATGATAGTCTACTACCTTCCCATTGTGTGGCGTATATCACTTTATTTTAAGACCAACTAGTAAGATTTACTACATTCAAAATCCATATTATAATGGCCCATTTAGATTTCTTTATGAGTTACGACTTATGAGACATTAGAATTTTCATGTTCATGACATATGCTAGGCGTTTTTTTTCCCAGCTCTTCAGGATTCACATTCGGAATCAACAAGTTGGATGGACACGCCAAAAAGTAAGTCACTTCTTCTGTCAGTTCTGTGACATGTTGAAAAGGTTTAGCTGCAATTTATTGCAGAATTTATAATTATTTTTCCATATGTAATATGTTGATGGTATTATTTGGTTTCATTGGTAGTTCCTTAGTCCTTACTATTTCAAAACAATCTTTAATCAAATGCTAACTTGCAGGTACTCCATTTCATGATTGGCTCTTCCAACTTGGGTAAGACTGGAATATTCTGTTTTGCATCATCAAACTTTTTATTTATTTATTTATTGTTTTGTAGTGTGACATCTAAATACAACTGAATCAAATTAATGCTTCTAAACTCAATTTGGGTTGCAGTGTCACTTTGAATCTTTTCTTTTTGACTGATTAAATCTTCTAGCCTTATTTTCATTCAAGAAATCTTTAGCAATTATAAGTTGTGTTTCAAAGGAACTCCTTGTACTGCTGAACTTGAAATCTTCTGGATTCATAGAGAGTGAGTGTCTAGCCTATCCCACACAAGGTAGTTGAGTCTTAGGATTCAATATCTGTCCCTGCAGGTTATGTTGTATACTTATTGTCCACTCTCATTGCGACATGTGAAGGGTGGCTTTGCTGGTCTAATGTGTGCGGGTTTATCCTCATGGGTATGTTTCTTTCAAGTTATGATCGATGATATTTGTTTCCCAAAGTCTTTTTATTTATAGTCTTTTTGAAAACCATGTATGTATTGCTGCAGCTTGCCCCAAAATTTTGTTTCTGGCAGCTTTTCTTCTACTTCTATCATTCTGGTAAGTTTTCTAGTACTTCCTAACTGTTACTTATTTGCAAGATTTTGCTATAGGAAACTTTTGCTTTGCATTATCAGTACATGTTTCTTTTAGGAACCATGTAAAGTTAACAAAACTTAGCAGCTATTTTAATCGACTGCATGTATCTAATCTCATGGTGTTTGTAAATAGCCAAAGTATAAAGTGAATCATGGATCTGATCTGTCATTATCAATAGTATGCTTGCAAGCTATTTGTGTGTTGACATGTTTGCTCTTGTATTTTGCCTTCTGCCATAAAATTAAGTGTATTAATAATGTAATATACATATTTATCCTGTTTCTAGATATGCTTGTGGATATCTATCAGCATCTCAGTTGTTCATGCTGATCTGATGTATAGATTTTACTATTTTAGAAAATCTATGGACAGGCAACTTTTTTTTTATATTGTTGATTCCTCGATTATAATGTTGTTTATACTTTATATGCATATGCGCATGTGAAAAACATGACAAGGTTTTATAGAAATATAATATTTTTATATTCTTGACATATTCTGTAAACTGTTTGTAATTGTCAACGCTCTAGAGTTTGTATTTTTGAGATATTATATTTAGACTTGCAGTTCTCATTTATGCTCTATGGATATGTTTCTGTGGATAATGATTTTATAGGGTTGACCTTTGCCATCAGGCAAATGATGACGAGGATGATGAAGAAGAAAGTAGTGCTCAACAGCCCTTGTTGGAAAATTCTAAACATAAACCAGGTTCAGTAGAAAAGGATAATCACCGGAAGTGTTGCTCATTTCAAGGTCTTCATGTAGGGAGCCGACAAAAATTTGTGATTGTGGTAAGACAGATTCTCATCTTGCTAAATATACAGAACTATCAGTGATATGTTCTGTTTTGTGCTTTTGGTATATTGATCATTTTCATGGATCTTGATTCTTGACTATGTTACATACTTGGATAATATTGATTTGAGGATTTCTTTTTCGCCAGGTTGTTGTGCTTGTCTTTATCTTGATGACATCCTTTGCAGTGATAATTTGGATTGGTGCAGGAAAGAATCCTATTAATTCTGCACTAGTAGCTCGGGTATGGAACGATCTTCCTTTTTGGAATGTGTGTTGATATTCATGTTACAAAGTTCCTTAGTTCTCATTTAGAGATCTTAATTGTTGATATAAGCTGTGGGCTTATTGTTGCATAATTACTTTTTTTATTTCTTTTTAAATCTTGCTAATGCCTTTAGAAATTGTGTAATACATTATGGTTCTTATTTAAATAATGGGCTTTATTACTTGTAACTTTAAAGAATCTAATTGTTGGTTCAATAAACTTCCTGACATATTTTGGTTTGAGTATATTTTATTGTTCTGCGACCTTATTACATATATAATTTTTTTTCATCATCATATGATTAATTATTATTGCAGGTATATGTTGATCTTTTTGCCATGACAATACTACTACTGGGTGGAGCTTTAGGTTGCTACGGTGAGCAAATATATTTGTTTCTATACCAATGGTATGCTGTGCCTGTATCATGTCGGAGTTTAAATTGGCACTGTCTCTTTGTGTATTAAGAACTATAATTCATGACTTCATAGTTGATTAGTTATTCACTTATTCTTAAGAATCTCACATCTGTGCTTTGGGGTTGAAGTTCAAGATATTACTATTATGTCAGGATGAGTCTTAGATGCTCATTCAAAAGCTAGGTTTTGCTGGCATGTGTGGCAAACTATTCTCAGTTCTTGTTGAACGTTTAGGTTTGGGAACAAGAGAGGATGTGTACTTCTCTATCTTGTTTGATATTGTGTTTCAGTGGAGGGAGAGGGGAACATGCACACATTTGATTGTGTCTTAACCAGAAACCTGAATGAGAGATTTATTTACTCTTATGTACTAAGCATGTCTTTGCAATTGCATTTTGCGCATTTGTATCTTATTTGCCTGCAGAATTTCTCGTTTCCATGTGCTCTCACTTATTGAAGTTATTCATCTTTTATTTTTCAGGTCTTCTGTTATTTCTGAAATTGAGGAAAGTACGGTCTGAGAGATCCTCATCCGAGATGTGGAAGGTTTTATTAACTACGGCTGTTAATCTCTAGTGGTTTTGATAATGCATTTTTCCTTTTTTAACATGGAAAATTGATTCTTGAACTTTGTACTTGATCAAGAAGCATTTGTGGCCTCTCACTGTCTCTGACTGGCATAAATTCTACTGCTTATACATAGTTTTGAAGTTCCCGTAAAAAGTTTGCTACTGCATGCAGGTTGCTGGTTTAGCTGTTGTTTCCATTGTATGTTTTACATCAAGTGCTTTGGTAGCTCTTCTTACTGATATTCCCGTATGTGGTCGATACCTATTACCTTACTACCATTCCTATAGCTTAGTTTCTGCATTTAGCAATGTATGATCTTCTGTCACTTAATTATACAATTTTGTTTGCAGCTCTTCTACCATTGGCATCTGAAGAAAGTTATTGGTGCAAAAGAGCCGGTTCTTATCATCTTGTACTATTTTATCGGTATGTTCTCTGCGTTTCATACTCTGAGCAAGCATATGCCTTCTATTTAACAAGTCCATTATTTTGGCTGCAGTTTCTCATTGGTAGCAAAATTATACTAATTTCATCTCGAGGTTTCTGTCAGGTTCGGCACTACCCTCGGCTTTTGTGTTATGGGTAATGAGAGAGTTGCCACCCCCAATCAACACCATTAGACAACCAGAACCAAGAGAAATAACTTTCGTCACTTCTGAGTCAGCAGAAACGCAACATCCTCAACGTTGGGCTATTGCTACAACTTTGAATAATCAGGTAAATGCTTAACTTTGAGTCATTTACGATATATAGTATTAATTTCGTAACTTATTGTTTCTTCCTACATCTTCTCTCCCGGGATCCATAAGTAGCTCAAGTGAGAGGGCCTATACTATCCCGCATTTCCTCCCCTCCCCTCACAATCTGTTATTTGCCTGTACTAAATGAGGTCACTCGTTAAAGTCAGCAAACCACCCTCTTTTTTTGGGAAAAGCAATCATAAGGCTGCATACGGGAATGACCCTCCCACACCCCTGAATAATGAGACCCTCATGCCCTAGATCACCTTTTTATTACACAATGAGTAGTGTGTTCTTTTTCCATGTCTCCAATTATGACCCATCAAAGGCGTTATTTGTTCTCTTCATTTAGCAACAATAGTATAATTTTTTTGGTTTCTGATCTGTTACATGATAGATTTTTCATGCTCATTTGCTCTTAAAAATTGTAGCCCTCGAGAGCAAGTCCTATATAAGCAAAGCACAACTGAGTTGTTTGGCCAGGAAAAAGATAAGCCGGAAATACAAATGGTGGTTCTCCAACGAATTGGACCCGACTCATCAAAGTACAAAAGCTGTCAATGACTATACACAAGCATTCAAATCCAACCACAAGATCATCACCACCATGTAAGGACAAGAGCATGTAAATAGCTAAACTCTCATGTAGGAAAGAAGTAAAAGATCATTTTTTATTTCATTTCAGATTTTTTTTCTGTTATATACAATCATGTCGTTCCTTGTAAATATCACGTTATAGAGCCGATCAAGCAAGTTTTTCCATTGAACTTGTGTCTTGTATGGGTGGTTTCTTTATAATATGTGCATTGAGCAACTGTTGTAAGAACCGGACCAAACAATGAAACTTTTTGGTGGGAATCGGTCTTGAGTGGTGATCGAACTGGTTCGATCTTTCAATCTAGTTGTTAAAACATAAATGTTCCAAAAAAAAAGGTGAAGGAAAGAAGGGAGAAGAAGCAAAGGAGGCTTTGTTGTGAGCTTTGCCCACCATTATTGACCAAATGTGGAAGGAGATTGTGATGTAAAGCTTTTGCTGCCTACAGCTGCCTAATTTTGATTGTTCCACAGTTCCTTCCTTTAAAATCCATGTTCCAATCATAAAGAATTCACCATCATATCTCAATAGTTATAGTTTAATATTGCTTTTGTTTTTGTCATTTCTGCAATAAAGGGATGCAAACTCAGATCCCATTAACAGAAAATGTTCCAATGATGGAAAGATAGTTAGGTTATTACAAATATCAAAATGAACAAAACACCCTCTAACATAACATAATTTGTTTAAAAGATAGAGAAAAAAAATGCAGATACGAGTTATTAGTTGAAACTCTCAGCCAATAAATTAGGACTAATTAGGTAATTAGGTGATGTTGCATGACTGTATCTCAATTTATTTTTAAATATTACAGTTTAGTAGCTAATGATTTTTGGATAATCCTTGATATATAATCTAGTTTTAACAAAATGAAAAAAATTGTTCTATTTCTCAAAACAAATCAAAACACTTTAAACCTGTACAATATAATGAAAGTCAACTCATTTAATCCACCAAATCGTTTGAAGAGACAAATGGTCAAATAGATCATTTGATCCACAAAATCATTTAAAAAGACGTATGTTTAATAATGATAATGAATCTATATTGTTTGTCTCTTGATAAAGTATCACAACTAATTTATAATGACTGATATTCGTTACACTACCTGTAGTTATAACATAGTAATTCCTTAAATTATTTCATTCTAGTTAAAGAACTAATCTATAGTATATGATAAACAAGTAGACAATAATTTCTTCACGAGGAACTCAAGAACTTTTATTTTTATTAAAAATGAATATTTAGGGAATCATTCTTTACACGTGTCAAGATCCCAGCCGTCGTCATCAACAATCAAACGGAGACAGTTCCCGCCACCCAGACTCAGCATCCTCTGCTAAGCAAAGCACCTGTAGGCTGTCGATGTCAAGTCACTCTCTATGCATTTTTAAACATAAAAGTAGTGTAAAGAAAAGCTTCCCCAAAAGCAGAGAGAGAGAGAGAGCTCTAAAAGATGAACCAGTGAGAGAGCTCAAAAAAAGCAGCCATGGCATCTCGAAAAGCAGCTCGATTTCTCATTTGTTTTATCAAATGTATCAGTAAAAAGCAACCAAACCCATTTGTCTCATCGCTCCACAAAACTCCTTTCTTTTCTTCCTCACCCAGCCAACCACTTTGCCCCACTTCACTCCCAAAGTATCTCTCTCTCTCTCTCTCTCTCTCTCTCTTTCCATACAAAACCACCATGATCTATCCCTTTCACGCCACTGTAGTTTACTTCGCATCGACCCTCGAAAACTCATTAGTCAAAATTGGATTTTTTCGGTATTTTTGTTGGTGATTTGGGGAATTTTTGGGGAAGAAGCCATTGGCGCAGATGGCGAGCTCCAGCGGGACCAAGGACTGGGGGGCGCCTCCGCCGCCACGGTCGCTATCGCAGCGGAATATGAGTCGGCAGCAGACCAGGTTGATAGACTTGCCCAATGAGGATGCAACTGCAATTGATAGTGAGACACTCGTGCCGTCTTCGCTGGCCTCTATTGCTCCGATTCTCCGTGTTGCCAATGAGATTGAGAGTGACAATCCTAGAGTGGCATATCTATGTAAGAACCAGGAAAAAAAACAATTTTTTTTATTTTTATTTTTTTACATTTTTTTTACTTGTCATGTTTTGATTTGTTTGGTCTTTGATTTACTCATGTTGGCTGGAATTTGAAGCAATGACTTGCATAGGGTTTTTTTTTTTTTTGAAAGGACTTGCATAGGTTTTTAAAGTGTCTTTTCCTTTTGTGTGTGTAAATTATTGAAAAATGTTGGTAAATTGGTAATGAAGGTTAGAGGATGGCCATAAGCAAGAAAGTTAGGTTGTAACAATTTTGTATGAATTTAAGTAGCAACTTGGTTGAATAGGTCATGAAGGCTAGAGGTTGGCCATAAGCAAAATGGTCACAAGTATGTAGCGGTTGTAACAATATTTGATGAATTTAAGTAGCAACTGGGTTGTGGTCTTTCGATTGATGTTTGACTGAGTACTGGTACGAATTTATTATTTTCAAAGAAAACGGAAGTAGACATTTCATGTCAGGAAAATTCAGATTATATTGTGAGCAATACCACATTTGATTGTGAGACACAGAAAAATTGGGCTTGATATCCTGCTGCTGTGTGTATTTTTTTTTAATTGTAATATTGTTAAAGATAAAAGAAAATTAAGATGAGGGTAACATATCTAGAGCATTGCGTGCTTTAGTTCTAATAAAATAGTTGAACCCACATTATATGAAATCACATGTGCAATAACCACTTTAAGATTTTGAGGAGCTCTTTGTATGTAGTCTTTCACACAAAGTTATTCACTTAGATATTTAGGATAAACAACAGAGGATAGTGTTTGACATCTTAACGATTGCTGTTTATCATGTTTGATATGTCCATACTCCATAGTTATATATGCTCCTTCACTGAAAATTGATGGTTGCTTAGTATACATAATGAATGTTCAAATGTACTTCAGCATGCTTTTGTAGCCAATGCTTCTTTTTTTTTTCTTCCATGGTATATGTACATGAGCAGCCCACACTATGACTTCTTTTTTTACTTTATGTACTATATTTTTATCAATTAGGCCGCTTCCATGCATTTGAAAAGGCTCATAGGATGGATCCGACGTCAAGTGGACGTGGTGTTCGCCAGTTTAAGACATATCTGTTACACAGACTTGAAAAGGTAGACATGATAATGATTAATGGTTTGTGAAAATATCTTTCCTAGATAATGATGATCCCATTTTAAATCAATTTATGATTATTTTGGTTGTCATCAATGTTTACTGTTATAAGGCTATTCAAGCAATGATCTTTAGCATATAACAATGTTTTTGGGTGAGACTAGAATTATCAACTATTAGTGAGACTGTATAAAGAGGGAGAGGGCTTTTACTTGTGTATATGAAACAAAGGTTGCATACATAAATGGCCCTTCCTGGGTCCACAATGGCAGGAGCCTCATGCATTAAGCCATCTAAAAAACACCTTTTGTAAACATTGATTTGGTTTCATATTTTCCTACCGCTCTTGTTTTTTTTTTTTACCCCTCTTGTTAACTCCTATATTTTGGATTCTATTTAATGCTTATTTTATAGGCTGGTTACTTTGTGCATTATTTCAATGATTAATATTCTCTTTGTTGCAGGAAGAAGAAGAAACAAAACCTCAGCTCGCAAGAACTGATCCCAAAGAAATTACTCTGTATTACCAGAACTTTTATGAGAAGTACATCAAAGAAGGCCAAGGACACAGAAAACCGTAAGGTTTAATTATAATTTTTTTTCCTGCTTAGTGTTAATCATTTAGTCTAATATTTTCTTGTTTTGCTTTACTCTTGAAGGGAGGAGATGGCTAAAATTTATCAGATTGCAACAGTGTTGTATGATGTGCTGAGAACAGTGGTACCACCTTCAAAAGTTGATGATGAGGTTTGGTTTTTACAACTACTACACAATCTCCCCAAGTTCTACAGTGTTTGGAGGTACTAATTCGTATATGATTTATTGATTTTCCATTACAGACACAAAGATATGCCAAGGAAGTGGAAAGAAAAAAGGAGCAGTATGAGCATTATAACATTCTTCCATTGTATGCAGTTGGATTTAAACCTGCAATTATGGAACTTCCCGAGGTTGTATATTATAGAAGATATAGTCTTGGCTTCGCATATGTTTAATAAGTTAGCTGTATGAACCTTCAAGTTTCACCTTCTTCTTTTTTTCTTTTTTGTTGTGAAAGACCACCAAAGAGGTGGGAGGTTTGGCAGAGACTCCAAGTTTCACCTTAATTATCTAATAATTCTCATTTTTATCCTGAAATTTTCAGATAAAAGCTGCACTACGAGCCCTGCGTAATGTGGATAACCTTCCGATGCCAAGAATTCATTCAGAACGCAATGTCACTGATGACGGTTCAACAATGCCTAAGGAGAGGGCGAAATCTGTCATTGACATACTTGATTGGCTTTCATCTGTTTTTGGATTTCAGGTAAGTTGCATCTAATTGAATGCCTTCTCTTACATTTAAATGCATAACTGCATGTAAAGTTCCGCAATGCTGTTTCACATTTGTCAAAAACCTTAATTGTAGTCCCATCTAGATAAGTTTTCTACTGAAACAACATTTTTAACAAATTATGGAAGGTACGTCCTATGAAGTTATTTTTCTGAGGGATATAACATTACCATCCAAAATCAAATTTTCCCAGAGAGAAACCATAGAAATCAATAAAGGCTTAAAATTTTCAATTGTGAAGGGGTTCTTGTTCATGTTCTAGAGCTTGACCGACATATCTAGTTTGGATAAACAAGTTCCTCTCAATTGTTATGTATCTATGAGATTTACTGGATTTAACGCCATTCTGGTGCCTGGTTCGGTTACTTGATCCATTCAACTGTATGCATGCAAGGTTGAGAGGCTATGGCATTTTGCCTACGAGAAATGTGATCCTTTGATTCAATTATGACTCCTAAATGCTATTACCAATATGTTGTCCATCAAAGTGATCTTTGGCAAAAGGATTATCACAGTTTATCTGATTACCATTTTTATGTTTTATCATCTTGGACATTAAAGAAAGGAAATGTAGCCAATCAGAGGGAACATCTAATTTTGCTACTTGCCAACATGGACGTGAGGAATAGAAATCTTGAAGGGTATTCTGAGGTAAGCCGTTGTTTTGTTGGCTGTTTTGTTTTTTTTTTTTGAATTGGTACTCTGTTTATATGTTTGATAGCAGTGTTAAGAGTTGCTTCTTTATGTTACTATATATTGAAGATCACTGAGAATCTTACTGCAGCTGGATAGAAACACTGTGGAGCATTTGGTTGATAAAATTTTCAAGAATTACCGTTCATGGTGTAACTACCTACGATGTAAATCAAATCTTAGGCAAGTTATCTTGTTGCTGTGACTATCATCACTTAAAGCCTTCAAATTGTTACATATATTGCAATGTCAGAGCTCAGCTTTTCAACTTAAGCAATAATAATCTTATTTGGCGAGTGCTTATGTTTTGTTTTGCAGATTTCCCCAAGGTTCTGACAGACAACAGTTAGAGCTCGTGTACATTGCTCTTTATCTTCTTATATGGGGAGAAGCTTCAAATGTTCGGTTCATGCCTGAATGCATTTGCTACATTTTCCATAGGGTATTTTTTCTTATATATCTTTTTTTTTTTCGAGATACTATGTGACTCGGTTACTAATACTTTCTAAAAGCAAACTCTTATATACCTTACAACCTTTTTATTAGAAAATAACTCTTTGATTCTTCAATTGTATAAGATGTCAAACGAGGTGTATGGGATTTTATATAGCAATGTTCATCCTGTTAGTGGAGATGACTACCAAACAGCAGCGCGTGATGATGAATCATTTTTGAGGGATGTTATATCACCCATCTACCAGGTCCTTCGCAAGGTAATTAATATATAATTACACCATCTATTATTTTTATTTATTACTCATTAGTTTTATCTTCTAATTGATTTATATTTGGTAAGAAAAGGAAGTTAGGAGAAACAAAGGAGGCAAGGCGAGTCATTCAAGATGGAGAAACTATGATGATATTAATGAGTACTTTTGGTCAGTTATTTGAATATCATATTACTTAATTCCATTTGTATACTTTAAGAGAATATATAGCTAAATCACCTGCTTCTTTTCGTAGGTCTGATAAGTGTTTTAAACTAGGGTGGCCATGGGACCCTAAATCAGATTTTTTTGTGCATACAGAGGAGACACAGCCTGCAAATGCGGTAGTTTTTTTATTTTTCTCGAGAGATGTTTCACATTACCTATGAATGGTTTAGTTATATTGTTATAATTGTTTTGATTAATATGATCTTCATATCAAATCATTTCATGGACAAAATGCTTTAATTATTGGTTCCTAAGAATTGTGATTCTGCATATTCCAATTTGTTTCATTACTTTTCTTCTTTTATTTGGTATATATTTGATAATCCTATTGTTGACTTATATATTTTTGCAGAGAAGTAATCAAGTCATTTCTGGAAAGAAGAAGCCAAAAACAAATTTTGTTGAAGTCCGTACATTTTTTCACCTTTTTAGAAGCTTTGATCGGCTATGGATGTTCTTTTTATTGGCTTTCCAGGTAGTGTGAATGTCGGAGAAAGTATAGTTGAGTGCCTAGTATTTCATATTTCTCAAGTAACTCATTTGATCTGTTACTCTTTTTAAGGCTATGATGATTGTTGCATGGAGTCCCACTGGTTCTCTTACTGCCCTTTTTTTTGATGAGAATGTCTTCAGAAGTGTGATGACCATTTTTATTACTTCCGCTTTTCTGAATTTTGTGCAAGGTAGTGTGATATATACATTTGACTTTCATTCTTCTTGTCATTGTTTATAATTTAGGTTTTTGGTTTTGTAGATTTTGTAACCTTTTATTATTGGATGTTAAAATAGTTAGATTACTTGAGCCATTTTCTCTTACTCCAGCAGCACTTGTCGTGCTTTCTTATCTTCTCAACCATCTTTTTTGCAGCCACTTTGGATATAATTCTAAGTTTTAATGCTTGGAGGAGCTTGAAGTTTACCCAAATACTGCGGTACCTTCTGAAATTTGCATTGGCAGCTATGTGGGCTGTTGTTTTGCCAATTGGTTACTCCAGTTCTGTGCAAAATCCAAATGGTCTTGTGAAATTCTTCAACTCTTGGGATGGGAACTGGCAGAACCAGTCATTTTATAACTATGCTGTTGCACTATATATGCTACCCAACATTTTGGCTGCTCTACTATTTTTGCTTCCACCTTTACGGAGAACTATGGAGCGCTCAAACTGGCGGATTATCACTCTTCTTATGTGGTGGGCTCAGGTAAGCATATCTACTCATCGTGACTCTTGACTGGGTTATCTCATACATGAATGGTTTCGTCAGTGTTCCTTTTGTCCTCTTCAAAATTCATAATTAAGTTTTAACCAACCATCTTTTACCTCACTGCAGCCAAAACTGTATCTAGGAAGAGGAATGCACGAGGATATGTTTTCACTTCTCAAGTAAGAAAGAGAATATTCTTAAAATTAGTAAAATTGTTACTATTGCTGCTGTTGTTGTAGGCAAAGGGGTAGCCCTGTTTTGCTGCTCGTATTTCAATCATGTTTAAGTTTATATTTGTTCTGTCTACTGCTTAAACTTTGATGCTTTGTGCCTCTCTGTTAACAAAGTTCATGCTCACCTTCATAGGTATACTTTGTTTTGGATCCTGCTTCTGATCAGCAAGCTAGCATTCAGTTACTATGTTGAGGTGATTCTTTTTTAATGTTAATTATTTACACAACACACACTCACACCGAAGGGCTTATGTTACAACAAATAAAATATTAGAGTATCAATTAGAATACATAAGGATAGTTTTCCAACTGTATCAATTTCAGTGATGTTTAACTTCACTCCAACCCAAAACTTTAAGCTATTAGGTGGAGGGTCCAACTATTATATATCAAGTGGTCTCAAATTTCTCATTCTTATAATTTGGGATACTTTAACACAACAGGTCTTGCACGTGGACTATTAATTATAGGCTGACAACACTATTGGGTCACTAGGCCCAGACCATACCAGCTCAAATAACATGTTAAACTTCAGTACAACCCCAAAGCTTAAGCTATTAGGTGGAGGGCCCAATTAGTATATCAAGTGGTCTCAAACTTCACATTCTTTCAATGTGTATACTTTAACAAGTGATAAAAAACAATATACTAGGATAGGAGAACTAGGGAAGGCTCCGCGCATAAAATTTAGCAGAAGCTTTAATGTAAGGAGCATGATTATAACTAATAAACTTGTTGAGGAAGATGGTATTGATACACACTTATTCAACTAGAATTAATAAAATATTTCCTAGTTGGATTGATACCCGCATATTAGAACAAAAGGTCCCAACTCTACTGTTTATGTATAAAAGGTTAGATTTTGTAGCAAATGCTGTGATTAAGGATTGGTGTTTCAGATCTGCTACCTAACAGAAGTAGGGCAGGGCAGCGAAGACAACAAACTAGTAGGCTATGCATATAAAGGAGATATATATTTAACATAAACAGGGCTTATATGTATGCGTGCATGCATGTATACTCGAACACACATTATATCCTTTAACCATATAAAACTATTAACCAACTAGGCATGGTGCATTCTATTGATTTATTACATGTTTTTTTTATTTTTTTAAAAATTTGTGTAAGCTTTTTGAATAATATTTATTGAACTAAGTTTGTATTATAGCTCTCACACCGTACACATGCTGTTAATAGATATTACCATTAGTTGGACCGACGAAGGTGATTATGCAACTGCGAGTTGATAACTATCAGTGGCATGAGTTCTTTCCACACAGTAATGTTCCACTTCATCTTTTTCATTTCCCTTCTTGATTTTACTCCTACTTCCCTCTTTGCTTGCGGAAACTACCTGTGCTGAGTCACTTTTCTGAAACCTCTGTAGTGAAATATAATATCGGCTTTGTCATTGCAATATGGGCTCCAATTGTCCTGGTAAGCATTCGCAAAGGAAACTTTGGGAATTCTAAACTTCATTCTTTACTGAACAGGTGTAGTGTGAATTCATAGTTGTGACAAATCATGCTCCATGTTGTTGCTATACAGGTTTATATCATGGATACGCAAATATGGTATGCCATATTCTCCACTATTTTCGGTGGTATTCATGGGGCCTTCAGTCATTTGGGTGAGGTAAGTGGTCTTTGTAAAAGAAAACATATCAGTGACTGGGGAGAGATTGTAGATATATTTTTGTTGATGAGGAGATATAATGGTTTTCTGTTCATCATCATCATCTTTTCTTAGATACGGACTCTTGGGATGTTGCGGTCCAGATTTGATTCTGTGCCTTCAGCTTTCAGTCGTCGTCTTCTGCCATCATCAGACAAGAATGCCAAAGGACAAGACTTGGTAGTGCCTTTTTTTTATAATAAAAAACAGACAATTTTTTATTACTAGCAATGCTTGCAAAGTTGAAAGATTTCTTGTTTGTCTTATTGCGATGGAGATCTATCCATATAGAAATGCAGGAAATAACTAAAATAGATAGGCGATTGATCAAGTTGATACAAACATGCTCTGGTGCCATTCTTCTTTCTCTTTCATCTTATTTGTATTTTTTGGCTAAATGGTATCCTCCACCTTGGCAGGATGAGTCAATTCAAGGGAAGAACATTGCCAATTTTTCACTGGTGTGGAATGAGTTCATACTTTCTTTGCGACTGGAGGACTTGATCAGCAATAGGTTGGGTCTTGTTCACAATTCTGCTAGTATCAAATGTGTCGTATAGTAGTCACTAACCTTTTTTTCTTTGATGTTTCATTGTCCAGGGATAGAGATTTACTGCTCTTACCGTATTCTCCAAGTGATGTCTCTGTTGTCCAGTGGCCTCCTTTCTTGCTCGCCAGTAAGGTATATGCATTGCATGGCTATGTAAACTCTGTGCCAGGTTTAATGCACAATTGGAATTATTTACTATTTAACTGTATTTCTTTGTTATGCGTATGATAGATTCCTATTGCGTTGGACATGGCAAAAGATTTTAAAAAGAAGGAGGATTATGAACTGTTTAGGAGGATCAACAATGATGAGTATATGTATTCAGCAGTCATTGAATGCTATGAAACACTCAGGGATATAATCTATGGCCTTCTGGAAGATGAAGCGGATAGGATGTAAGGAAGAAACATTTATATTAACATCAGCTGGGCTTGTCCTAGCTTTTATTGAAAAATATCTTAAAAAATAGATTTCTTCTCTCAATAAATATGGTATTTATAGGTTGACATCTCTTTCTTGTGGAGCAGGATATTGAGACAGATCTGCTATGAAGTAGAAATTAGCATCCAACAGCATAGATTTTTGGATGAATTCCGGATGAGCGCAATGCCAGCGCTCAGTGTGAAGTTGGAGAAGTTCCTCGAAACCTTGGTAATACCAACTGTATTTATATTTCCTTGCTACTAAACAATTTTGAATTTAACATTTGCACAACTAGTACTGAGTGCTGAAGTTCACATGGTGACAGCTTGATGATTTGGAGGATGACATATACAAGTCCCAAATAATCAACATCCTCCAGGATATTATGGAAATTATCACACAGGATATTATGATCAATGGCCATGAGTAAGTGCAGAGTAACACACAAACACACACATATATCCAAGAACAGGCCTTAACTAATATTCTATGCTATGGGCTTTCCTCTTTGTAGAATCCTGGAAAAAGCTCACTATCACGTTCAACATGATAGTTCCAAGAAGGAACAAAGGTTTGAGAAGATAAACATCCCTCTTACAAAAAATGTATCTTGGAGAGAGAAGGTACTTAACAATTATTTCTGCTAAACTGTTAGTAGCCATTTAATAAAATCTGCAGTTCTCATCCTCTTTTCCATCTCTCTGTAGGTTGAGAGACTTCGTTTGCTTTTAACTGTCAAGGAATCTGCCATTAATGTGCCTCCAAATTTGGATGCTCGCCGCCGCATTACTTTCTTTGCGAACTCCTTGTTTATGAACATGCCAGGTGCTCCAAGAGTCCGTAACATGCTCTCCTTTAGGTCAGTCATTGTACTAAACATTCATTTCTAAACTGTTGAATGTCTCACATTGAAACTTTATGGAGTTTGAGACCGCTTCACCTTCCATAGTGCCTCCTCCACCTTAAAGTTTAGGCTTAGACTGGAAACTTAAGATAGTATAAGAGCTGGTTTGGTCTTGGGTTTGCTTATTTGAATTGGCTACCTGTGTATTCTTGGTCCATGTGCAAGAGCCCATTGTGTTGTTCAGACTGCTCGTGAGTAGTAGTGTTGAAGTATTGCACACTGAAAGTGTGTAGAGTTCGAGACTGCTTTAGGTATCAATTTGGCCCCTAAACCCTAAAAGCTTAGGGTTTTGCATTAGAATGTTAACAAGAACCAATAACATATAGAGTTATAGACTAATTGCTGCAATTTGGTCAAAGTGAAGGATTACTACAATTCTTGTGATTACTTCATACGTTTATTTATTTGAAGATTTGCTATACTTTCTTATTACACTTGACTACTGTTTCTGTAATGGATATCTTTACATTCTTATATACATATAATTGTGTTGTAGTACACTGAAGATAGCTGCTTCTGTGTGCCCATTTGTGCTGCTCTGATTTTTTTTTTTACTTCTTTGTCTGGATTAGTGTTTTGACTCCATATTACAAGGAAAGCGTTCTTTATTCTGATGAAGAACTAAATAAGGAAAATGAAGATGGGATATCAACTCTTTTCTACCTACAGAAAATATATCCTGGTAAGTTTCAGATTAATTGATGGGCAGTATGCTTTTTATCATTGGAATTAGCATGTACTGACTGAGACCTGCTGTGACTGTGAATTAGATGAATGGGACAATTTTGAGAAGAGGAAAGATGATGTTAAATTTGAATACAGCGAGAAGGAGAAACAGGAGTTAGTTCGTCATTGGGTGTCTTACAGAGGGCAGACACTTGCAAGAACAGGTCGGGCTATAGATTTTGGAAATCCATCTTGTACTGCCCTTGATATTCTCTCTTTACTAATTATCTGCTTTTATTTTTTCTTTCTTTTTTCCCATTCAGTGAGAGGGATGATGTACTACAAGCAGGCTATAGAACTTCAGTGTCATCTAGAATTTGCAGGAGACAACGATGGTCAGTGTTTATTTCACAAAAAACTGTGCTGCAGTTCAAATCATCATCTTCATGATTTGATTCCAATATTATTTGGAAACTGTATAATTTTTAGGTGGCTGATGTTTGTGATTTTATATTTTGTACATCTTTATCTTCAGCTACTTTTAGTGGCTATCGGAGCCCGGATTTGAGTGAGGATCAGAAGACTTTCCATGCGCACGTGCAAGCTCTTACAGACCTGAAGTTCACCTATGTAGTCTCTTGTCAGGTCTATGGTGCACAGAAACAATCAAAAGATCCTCGAGACCGAAGTTGTTACAATAATATTCTGAATCTTATGTTGACGTGAGTTGTATTTTCTTCTTTTATTCATTGAAGGTACTGTATGTGATTCTTCGTTTACATCCGAAAATTAATGCTGCTGACTTCTTCTGACTACGTAAAAACACTGTAGGTATCCATCACTTCGTGTTGCTTACATTGATGAAAGGGATGAGCCAGTCAATGGGAAACCTCAGAAGGTTTATTATTCTGTTCTCGTCAAGGGCGGGGATAAGTTAGATGAGGTAGAAAATAACTGCTGCTATTCTGTTTTGTGGAATTATATTTACCATCTATAGTTCTATAAATAATAGATTTTAATTGGTTTCTTTGAATTACCTATACCAGTTTTCCCAATTTCATGTTTTCTTGTCCATTACTTATAAGAGTCACGCCTTTCTGGAATAACATAGTTGATATGTAACATATGTTACATCACTGCTCATATAGAAACAAAACATATAAGCAGATCTTGTTCAATTTTACCTTCTAATGAGAGTTATGTTTCACAATTCAGTTCTCTATTTTAATAAACGATATTAGTCAACTTTGTCAAGGAAGAAATCACCATTAGTGCTATTAGACCTATAAAGTAGGTGGCTTTCTCGCTACACACAGAGCTGGCTTGCGTTGAGAATCAGAGGTCTCCTAGGGGATTGGTTTCATATCCATGCTCACCTTCATATATTTTTTGCACTCATGCCTCTGTTGAACTCAAGGGATATATTTTTGTGTGTGGGTCTCATGAGATTTGGATGTAAAATTCGTATACCATTTAGTAATCAACGGAAGTATTGTTGCTTTTAAGTTTGGTTTCCATCGTATTGTTACATATTGCTTATAAAATTCTCTGATGCAAGGATTACTTCTTAAATTGTTAGGAAATATACCGCATCAAGCTTCCAGGTCCTCCAACAGAAATTGGTGAAGGGAAACCTGAAAATCAAAATCATGCCATTATTTTTACTCGTGGAGAAGCTCTACAGACCATAGACATGAATCAGGTAGGTGCATCTCTCTCTGTAAACGAGAATAATTAAATCAACTTATGGCTTCACAGCTCTGCTTTTTTCTGAAGATACTCACTTGGTTCTCGTACCCTTCACTTACAGGATAATTACTTTGAAGAAGCATTCAAGATGAGAAATGTATTGGAGGAATTAATTAAGCGTCGTCGTGGGCAGCGTAAACCTTCAATATTAGGTCTAAGAGAGCATATCTTTACTGGAAGGTCAGCTTTATACGTTCCTCAACACATTATTTGATCTGAACAAATCCATGTCCAAAAAAGAGTCGAACATAATTGTGGCCATTCGGTAGTATATGACTAATATATGTTTCCCCTTTTTTTTTGCAGTGTTTCATCGCTGGCTTGGTTCATGTCCAATCAGGAGACAAGTTTTGTAACTATTGGCCAACGAATCTTGGCAAATCCTCTGAGGTAAGCTGACATTTCGTTGTAATAAAACGCATGTCTACTATTTCTGTTATTTTCATATTAATATATATTTGATTTTTTTTTCCTTATCTTACAGAGTACGGTTCCACTATGGCCATCCTGATATATTTGACAGACTCTTCCACCTTACGAGGGGTGGAATAAGCAAAGCTTCAAAGATAATTAACTTGAGCGAGGATATATTTGCTGGTAATTTCTGGTCCTGGAGAGGCTGACCTTTTAGTATGTGCTTTCTGGTGGTTAACTGTGTTAACATTTCCAGGATACAATTCTACTTTGCGAGGGGGATATATCACACATCATGAATACATCCAAGTAGGCAAGGGACGCGACGTGGGAATGAATCAGATATCACTTTTTGAGGCTAAAGTTGCAAATGGAAAAGGTGAGCAGATACTTAGCCGTGATGTTTATTGGCTTGGACGTCGATTTGACTTCTTCAGAATGCTGTCCTTTTACTTCACGACAGTTGGTTTCTATTTCAGCAGCATGGTATGCTAGCTAAAGCAAATTTCTCTATTTACATATCTATTACAACTTTAATAGTCTTTAACATTGGTGAACTGAAGTGTTCCATTCGAATTTTAGGCGATTGAATTGACATCCTGAAAATGAAGAATTAATTAGTTTTCTTCATGCTAGGCATTTCCTTTTAGGATTCAGTAAGACGGGGTTATAGGTATTGACTGTTGAAACCATAGTTGTCAAACTCTAGTATTTTGAGTACAACCTCGGAAATTTAGGGAACCAGTTGACTTGCACGGACTTGACTTAAGTTACGGTCAAAGTTGTACCATTTGGTTACAGCTTGAATCCTAACTTTATTTTTTTCCAGATTACTGTACTTACAGCCTATGTATTTTTATATGGGCGTCTGTACATGGTTATGAGTGGATTGGAGGAAGCAATTCTTGAGAGTCCAAGTGTTAATCAGAGCAAAGCCCTTGAACAGGCTTTGGCTACTCAGTCTTTCTTTCAGCTTGGTTTGTTGTTGGTGTTGCCTATGGTTATGGAAATTGGCTTGGAAAAAGGGTTCCGCACTGCCCTTGGCGACTTTATCATTATGCAGCTGCAGTTGGCTTCTGTATTCTTTACATTCCAGCTTGGAACAAAAACACATTATTTCGGGAGAACCATCTTGCATGGAGGATCTAAATATCGAGCTACTGGCCGTGGATTTGTTGTTTTTCATGCAAAGTTCGCTGATAACTATAGGATGTATTCACGGAGTCACTTTGTGAAGGGATTGGAGCTTACCATACTGCTGGTTGTGTACGAGGTTTATGGGGAATCGTATCGCAGTTCAAATCTGTATTTTTTCATCACTTTTTCTATGTGGTTTCTTGTTGCTTCCTGGTTATTCGCTCCTTCCGTGTTCAATCCATCTGGTTTTGATTGGCAAAAGACAGTTGATGATTGGACTGATTGGAAGAGGTGGATGGGAAATCGTGGTGGTATTGGGATCCAGCCCGATAGAAGTTGGGAATCTTGGTGGGATGAAGAACAGGAACACCTAAAACACACAAATCTCCGGGGAAGAGTGCTCGAGATAATCCTTGCATTTCGCTTCTTTATTTTCCAGTATGGTATTGTGTACCACCTCGATATAGCTCATCACGACAAGACTATGTTGGTATGATTTATTTATTTTGTTCTCAAGTAATATATCTTTAGGTTTATAGCATCATATTACAACCTCGAATTGTCTTAATTCATTTATGTAATTTTCTTTTTGTAGGTATACGGGCTTTCTTGGGTAGTCATGATTACCGCTCTTCTAGTTCTAAAGGTATGCAAATATACATTGAAGTGAATATATTTTTTAGTAACCTTATCAAATTGTTAAATCTAACTTACGTTGCGAGTAATTATGCATCGTCCCACACAAATGAGTACATAAATTTGCCTTACCGCTAGCTAGGTAGGACTAAAATATTCATTCTTTTTGCTTTATGTTAAGAATCTATCTCAGCTGAAGTCATATAGACGTAAGTATTGACTTAGTTTCTTGCATATTTCCCTTGTGGTGATCAGATGGTGTCAATGGGTAGACGAAGATTTGGTACCGACTTCCAGCTCATGTTCAGGATTCTGAAAGCACTTCTTTTCCTTGGTTTCATGTCGGTGATGACTGTGTTATTCGTAGTATGTGGTCTCACATTATCAGATTTGTTCGCTGCCTTCCTTGCCTTTCTTCCCACCGGATGGGCTCTTCTTCTGGTAAGTCCAGACTCGTATTCACTACTTGCCGAAACGTTTTATTTCCAAAAAACATTCACAACCTACGATATGCTATTAGCTAAATCTTCGTTTTCGTTGTATTATCCAAGATTGGGCAAGCATGCAGGCCATTCTTCAAAGGAGTTGGTTTCTGGGATTCGATCAAGGAATTGGCAAGAGCGTACGAGTACATAATGGGACTCATAATCTTCATGCCAATAGCTATATTATCATGGTTCCCATTCGTGTCAGAGTTCCAAGCTCGATTGCTATTCAATCAAGCATTCAGTAGAGGCTTGCAGATCTCAATGATTCTTGCAGGAAGGAAAGACAAGAAAGCTGATAACTCAAAAGACAAGACCAAGGACAAGGCGAAAGATAGGTTACCATCCAGTCTTCATTAGGATTTTATCGCATTCTTTGAGGAGTACATAGAAGAGTGATTCTGTTTCTGTTTATAGCATCTCAATGATTGTGCACTTGAATGACTGGTAGATTATTCTCAGTTGCGAATTATATCTATAAATCAAAGTTTTAGTGATTCTTTTTTTCTTTAGTTCATTTCTTGATTTGTGTATTTTGCTTTGCATGTGTTTGTGAAACTAATGTTTGTTCTCACACACAAATATCAACTAAGTCAGTTTTTAAATAACATTGGAGTCAGCAACATGAATCTCAGCTGATGATCATATTGGTCACCATATATATTTGCTTTCTACTGGAAACCAGAAGTGCATTGGAAGGTAAACTCATAATCTCATTCTCATTGATTCTGCATATAATTTGACAGTTTTGAATAAATATTGAATCAATCTTTTTACAACTCACTTTCCAGGAACAAAGTTGGTGGCAAAAGCCCAAGCATTGTTGTTAACAGGATCTGCAAGATGGTCAGCAAGGTTCTCCAATGGCCCCTTTCCGGTGACAATTGCCTGAACAAAGAACCCGAACATGGAGAACATGGCTAGCA
>JAYMSZ010000196.1:0-24657 GCA_036897665.1 Pelargonium citronellum
TGCCCTTGCACACCCCTTGTAACCATTTTCTTGACGTACTTGTCGTCGCCTCTTTTCATCATACCCATTGCAGGTTTGATGTTGCTTTGTTGGTACCCGTGTCATCACCCGTTTTGGCATTGCAGCATGTGGTCATTCCCATGTGTCTGCCTTCTAAAGGTTAGTCTGGTCTAGTCAAGTGACTTTGAACTTTCTCGTTTTACAATTGACTGCAGGTTTTCTATATTAATTGTGTATTTTATATTATGCACACAATTCACTCTCATATTCTAGTATTTTCATCCTTAATGCTTTTGTACTTAGCTTTTAGGAAAAAGTAATTGAAACTAGAGAGGCTCTGCCAGGCAAAGATATGGACGGATTGCAAGTTACAATATAAGCATTGACAATGAAGTGTCTACTGCGCAAAGCATAGTGCATAAAGTTTCACCTACCTTGAAATTCTTAGCCGTCCTTACTTTACATATAATACTTTTTTATAAGTTACTCATCCTTTGGTTAGTAACAGAACATTTTTTATGAACTTGATTTCCAGAAAACATTGAGGTCAGGAATGTGTATATTGTAATTAGTGGAGCTACTGATGGAAGTGTTGCCTTTTGGGATCTGACTGGAAGCATTGAAGCTTTTATGAAGAGGGTGTCAACTCTGCATGCAGAAAATTTCATTGATTGTCAGAAACGGCCACGCACAGGAAGAGGAAGCCAGGGTGGAAGATGGTGGAGATCATCAAATGGCTCAGTCAAAATGAAAACTGGAGAAGGAACCAACAACAATATGTCAAATCACGAGATATGTGGAATGCCATCAAAATTAAATGGTTCTGAAAGCAGCACATCAGTTTGTCCACAAGCTGTATGTACTGATTTGCACGAATCAAAAGTGAATACTGAAGATGCCACATTTGAGATATCTGAGATATTTCCTTTACATGTCTTGAGAAATGTTCACCAATCTGGTGTAAATTGTCTTCACGTTTCAGATGTAAAGGATTTTACAAACTCACACTCTGTTTTCCAGTACAATGTCATAAGTGGTGGTGATGATCAGGCTCTTCATAGTGTTAGATTTGAACTGTCACTGCCATCAAGAAATATGGTTTCCGAGTTCGAAACAGAATCAAGAACTGGATTTCATGTTCAAGAATTGGAAAGAAGAATCAGAATCTTGCATCACGACAGAGTAGCCTCAGCTCACAGCTCAGCTGTAAAAGGTAAACGTGTGCATTTTAACTCCTGCTTCTATTACTGTCTCATTCAGAACCATTTAAGAGTAGGATTTATCATTATATTCTGCCAACTACTGTTGTCTTCAAAGTGTCTTCTAATAGTATATTTTCAAGACATTTACTTATAACTAATAAGCGGCAAGAAACCGTGATTACTGATGGAGAACAAACGGGTTTTATATCATGAAGGTGTTTGGGCAGACGGGACTTGGGTTTTTTCTACTGGTCTCGATCAGCGAGTGAGGTGTTGGCATATTGAGAAACATGGTAAACTTAGGGAACATGCTCATTTGATTGTTACCGTACCTGAACCGGAAGCATTGGATGCCAGAGCCTGTGGCAGGTCAGTATCTGGTTTATAACTGACATCCACAGTACTCGTGAAAGAACATCATTTTAACATTTTTGTTGGCGTTTGTTTTTCATCCAGGAGCAGTTATCAGATTGCGGTAGCTGGAAGAGGTTTGCAAATGATAGAGTTTTTTGCACCTTGTGACTTGGTTAGAGATGAAATAGAAACAAAGCTAACAATTCATTAGTTTCTTTTGCCAATTTGGAGTGCCCAAAGGGGTTCTTGGAAGGTGGGAATCTTCCATTTCATTTTCATTGCAGTGTTCAAGTTTTGTTGAGGCCTGAAAGAACTTGTTGGGGCTTTCAATTTTGCAAGTCAGCTGATTAAGTAGTCTGCTTTATAATTACTATATCATTTTCATTTATATTGAAACTGTAGCATAGCTCCAGCATTGTATGTTCATGTAATTTCATGTGATATAATTTGATCTTCAATAATTTTAATTTAGTTGTGTTAATTTGCGAGGTGTCATCTCGTCATTGATTTGGCTGAGTCACAACCCATAAAAGCTTTTAGCTTCTATTTGAGAGTAAAGAGTCTCAATAACTCAACCAAGATGCATAGAAAATTGGGTGGATGTTCCGCACCCACAAATTCATTGGAATGAGCATGAATGTTAATTCATGAAACATCTCCTCATTGATTTAGTTGAGTCCCAGCTCCTTAAAATTGGGAATTGTTACGGGACTCTTTAGGTGCCATGGCAGATTGTAGCACCTTTTTCTGCCCTTGGCATAAAGGAAAATTTATTAGTGTGCATTGGTGGTGCATGTGTGATCAAATCTATGATAGGTGTAAAGGAAAAAAAAAGTATGGAGTAATAAGCAAGAAAAGTTGATCATATTCCAAAATCAAATCTAGCATCTTCATTTGAATCCAAGAAACATCAACAATCAAGAGACCTCGATCTCGAGATATGGTAAATAGTAAATACAACATTATTTATTCAGTTGACATGTGATCTTGTCTTGTCTCTGCTGCTACTCTCCTGATTTCCTATGCAGGATAGTTACAATTACCAATAGCTGCCAAAACCAAAAACAATATCAAAATCATCATAACCTCCAAGTTCATGAAATTTGAACTGGGTTCTCTTCAAAATCAATCAAAATCAATACTAATTCGTTACATACATGGATTGTTGGAGACGATGAGACCAGTGCCATTGAAATGGCAGTCCCAAGCTTGCTTCCCTGCAGCGCTGTAGAACAGATTCATAGCAAAAGAAGCATGTGATATCACATTTTCCGGGCGGAAACAATCACCTCCTTCTTGAATCTCTCTGCAGTCCACATTAGATTGTTCACAACTGTAATCGATGTTGCTTCGGAGAATATCATAATTTGCAGATGGCTTAGCAATGCACCATGTCACTGCTCCTTGATTTCCAACCTGCATTTGGATCTTGACTCAATCAATGTTCATAATAACAATTAAAGAAACCAAATCACACAAAGCATCAACAATTCAACAAGACTTAATTACCAGTTCATTTTCTTCAGCAAGTGCCCTGGACTCTGCAAGATGATGTAAACAAATTTAAGAACCAAAATCAAGAAAATAACTGAGAAATGCGAAAGTTGAAGGAAATGCACCTGCAGTTGCAGCAAAACAGAGGGCAACAATGAAGGCTAGAGCTAGAGGAAGCAATGCCATTGACAGCTGAGCTCGGTTTGTTGCATCCATTTTTATCAGACAGAGAAGCTAATGGAAGTATAGAACTGAAGAAGATGGCATGATAGAATTTACTGATACTCTCTATATATAGTAAAAAAATAATGAAATGAAGGAGTGGGTTTCATGTGATCATACTGAGTAGCTCATCCATGACAAAAATGCCTTTTGATAGGCACGTTGGATACGCGTTTAGAGTGAAAGTAAACATGTTTAAACTAACCACAAACATCTTGTATAGAACAAACATGCATTTATGGATACATCAGGTAAAAACAGCATGATTTGCTTTGAGTAAAGGTGGAAAAGAGATGACATGTCATTGGGTAGCTTTTCCAACGAATAAAGACGCGGCCAATCCAAGCCGAAGCCTCAGTGTAGCTGCACTGCCATTGATGTTGTTGACTCTCACGTTCTCAAAGTTCCAATGCTGCTCCATGTGCACCTCTCTTTACGACGTTTTATGCAAACTGCATCCACAATTATGCATAAATGACTGGAGGTGCAGCAAAAAAACAGAGAAGCAACAAGATATACAATAACCAGAAGTGACCACTTCACAGTTTTAACTTGTGTAATTTTCATAACAAACAACGCATGACCATATCATGCATTCCAAAGATCTCTAACAATACATAAAATGATTTCAACCTATCAGTTACTACATTTCTAATAAACAATTGTGAAGAAAACCAAAACAAAAAGCAATCTCAAGCCTAGAAGACAGTTTTAAATGTTAGTTCTTTGGAAACATAATCTTGCTAGTCAACTAACCCTTCATGCATATGTTAAAATATTCCACCTAACAAGAAAACAAAACAAAACCTTAGTAAAAGGTAACATTCTAAACAAGTAAAATAAGGATCAGTTATAAGCTGTATCAGAATATTAAGCACCAACTAGAACAAATTCGAAGAAGCATCAGTAAGTGCACACATTCCATCACCAACATGCATCAAGTTTCAGAAAAACATCAATGCTTGATCATAACGATCTAGCTGATGTTAAAGAAGAGGGAAGGGAAGTTACTGATGTTACCAAGCTTGGTGCTCTTGAGCACTGCGTGTTAAGAAACTCTTGAACAAAGTAGAGGAAGACAATCACATCCTTCTCATAAAACATCAGCTTATGACCTGCACATTTCTGCCTGCATACGCGAAGAAGATGAACATACAAAATTGGATAAACAAATACTCAAAATATGACTGCAAACATCAAAGATAGAATTAAGGGCTTAATTTTACATCATGGACTAGTATTCAGTTTTGTAACAACAACATATAATCTAATCACTATCAGAATATCCGATTTCATCATCATCATCATCATCATCATCATCATCATCATCATCATCATCATCATTGTCCGATTCGTCACTCCAATCTGTTTCAAATACAAAATGTTCTTCTCCATCTTCCTCTGTTCCCAACTCAACCAAAACATTATCTGGATCCTTCAGTTTCGGTCTATAATCATCTGGCCAATCATGAATTGTTATTAATTTTGCACTGTCTTCTTGAAATGCTGCAAAACCCTTGTTCTTTCCAACCACCTCATTTTTCGGTACATTGTAGACATCTGTAGCTTTCACACTGCAAGCAACACGCCAATCCCGTTTATCACATTTCAAGCTTGGGTACGAGGCGTAATATACTTTGTAGCTTGAAAAGCCAAAACGAAGGGCGAGATTTTCTGACATTTACTCTTCATGTTCACTAAAACTATGTTGTACAGTGGCAGCACACTTCTTCCAACTTTGGGAGTAGGATTATACCAATGACATTTGAACAGTACAGTTTTCTGATGCGGAGTACCGGAATATGAAACTTGAATGATCTCATCAATTGTTCCGTAATAATCATATTCATCAGTAGTCACGCACACTGAGCTGTTCGAAGATGATTGTAACCTGTCATGGTTCACCGTGTGAAATTTATATCCATTAACGATATAAACAGGAAACGACAAAACACCTCTACCCGGACCATGAACCAAGTTTGCTATGCACTTGTTCTGGATGACATTATTTTCAGCCTATACACAAAATTCACATACATTATATTATATTCATACATATATTTATGACAATTTTTCTAAAGAATTGAATAGGGTACTTACATAATCTAAGAACCAAGCTGCAAAATTCTCATCCACTTGTGTCTCAATAGTTGAATCACTAGCGTTCGGGATTTTCCCACGTATATAATCCCGATATAACCTGCGGATGAAGAGCAACATTATTTTGAATCAAATAATGAATATAATCTATAAATTACATCATATTCATTCATTGAATTGCACGGTATATTACTTACTCGACAAATGGATCAACCTCAGGGCAATTCAAAAGGACGAAAGTATGAATTTCGTTGTATTCTTTGTCGTTCAACCATCTTGTCTTTGAATGCCCATATGTACGACCTTCATGAGAAAACATCATCAAATCTGATTTGTCCACAGAATCTCGTCTGCCTCCATCATCATTATGCGACACTTCTTGAACACGAGTGTATACATGCGGCTCAAAATAGAATGAGCAAAAGTTTGATGCCTCCTCCACTATGTATGCATTGCATATTGAATCTTCCACTTGTGTATTATTTTTCACATTCTTTTTCAAGTGCCCGATATACTTTTCGAATGGATGCATCCATCGGTATTGGACCGGACCGGCAATTCGTGCTTCATATGGAAGATGTACCGAAAGATGTACCATGCAATCAAAAAAACCAGGTGGAAAGATCATTTCCAAATTACATAGAATTTGTGGAATCTCCTTATCCAAACGTTTCATGTCGTCCATTTTCAGAACCTTTGCAGATAAGTTCCTAAAGAAAATGCTCAACTCTGTTATTGGTTCCCAAATATGATGAGGAAGTAGCCCTACAAGTGCAATCGGTAGCAAACGCTGCATGAACACGTGACAATCATGATTCTTCATGCCAAAAATCTTGTACTTTTTCTCATCAAAATATCTGGCCAAATTTGAGACATAATCGTCTGGAAACTTAAGTTGTTTCACCCATTCACACAACACCCTCTTCTGTTGTTCATTTAATGTGTACCAAGCTTTTGGGTATTTACCCGACTGAGTGTCCTTTTCAAGTTCGCGCCTTTTACAGATTAGTATACAGTCATCACGATATTTTGCATTATCTTTCGTCTTACCCTCGATATTCATAACTGTATTGATCACATTTTCGAATACATTTTTTTCAATGTCCATGACATCCAGATTGTGACGAATTAAATTTGTTTTCCAATATGGGAGATCCCAGAAAATGCTTTTCTTCTTCCATCCACAATCAAATGGATTAATACGCGCATTCACATAATCGGCAGTAGGATCAGTCACTTTCAACAAGCCCATACCTTCTATCTGTGCAAGTATCTGTGCACCACTTACAATCGGCGGTGGATAATGTGTCACCTGAACATCACGAGTAAAATTGTTCGTATTGTTTCTATAAGCATGATTACTCGGCAAAAATCTACGATGACCGTCAAACCATGAAACATCACGAGCAATAGGCGTGAAACTATTTATTGCATGAAACATGCAATGCGGACATTGAGAATACCAATTAGTGCTCCAACCAGACAACATCGAGTACCCAGAAAAATCACTAATGGTCCACATCAACGCAGCTCGTAGATTAAAATTCTGTTTCAGCGAAATATCGTAAGCAATAACTCCATTCTCCCAAAGATCTTTGAGTTCAGCTATGAGAGGTTGTAAAAACACATCTATCTTATACCCCGGGTTGTTCGGTCCAGGTACGAGAACTGTTAGAAACATGTACTGCTCTTTCATGCACATTTCGGGCGGCAAATTGTAAGGTGTAACCATTATAGGCCAAGAAGAGTATTGTTGTCCAGATTGCCCCAACGGTTGAAAACCTTTCATATATAACCCCAACCTCACATTACGAGGTTCTGCAGCAAAAGATTCATTAGTGCTATTAAAGTGCTTCCAAGCCTCAGAATCACAAGGATGACACATAGATCCGTCATCACAACTGTGTTCGTGATGCCATCTCATATCTACAGCACTAGCCTTAGAAGCATACAATCTTCTCAGCCTTGGAGCAAGAGGAAAGTAGTACATCCTTCTATAAGGAATATTTTTCTGTTTCGCTCTACTGCTTGTGTTTTTGAACCTTGCATGCTGACATAACTTGCAATTATTTAACTCACTGTCATCCTTCCAATACAACATACACCCTTGAGGACAACAGTCAATTTCTTGAACGGGCAAACCAAGTTCTTTAATCAGCTTTTTCGTTTCACAGAAATTTTCCGCAAATTTGTTATCAGGTGGTAGCACTTTATGAACTAACTGGAGTAAGGAGTCAAAACCTTTGTCTGACACATGATGTTCAGACTTGAATTTCAAAAGTCGAGCTATCATGGAAAGAATAGAATGATTCTCACAGCCAGGCCACAATTCTGCATCTAACGATCGCAGCATACCAAAGAACTCCTTTGACTCAGGATTAGGCTCCTCTATTATTTGTGTTTGAAAATGTAGCTCTGTAGCAACATCTGCCAAATGTTGGAGAGAGTTATTTGGTTCAGGGCGAGTCATATGATCATGAACCTTAATTCCCCTCAATGAGCTACTTACCAACGGTTCGCCATGATGATTCCACTTCAAATAATTGTCAACAAAGCCAAACTTGTACAAATGGGTTTTTACTTCATTCGGGTGTCGGAAAGATTTGTTCCTACATCCCGTACAAGGACACCGAATCTCTTCACCGTTCATAAACTCATGTTTTGTTACTGCATACTTCATAAACTCATTTACACCATATACGAAGGCCTTATTCAGGTGCCCATCATGCAACTGTCTGTTATACATCCACATGCGATCCGTTTGTGCCATCCTCTGAAGTACCTATATGCATTTAGAGTAATAGTCAAGCTCAGTGAGAAACTTCTAATGACTTGTACATTCAGGGAAGAAACTTAACCCATTCAAATACAACTTAATCGTACTATCACTACAATTAGACGCTATATAACAATATAAAATTCGACAACATTTCCCCATAATTGTCCAAGTACACAAACATGTACTAAGTTTAATTATTTAACTACATGTTCGTATAGATACTAGCATTCATTATTTATCATTATTGATAAATAGATCATTCATGACAGAAAAGAAACACATATAATTTCATATTGAATATCATCTATTAAGTTCTGAACAGCTAATACCAACTACAATACAATAGGTCTAATTTACCTGCAATATTTTAGCTTTCATGTAAATTACTAAACTTTAATGTCTTCATCGTCAATCTCATGCAGTCCTTTCAATGATATCTACTTTGTTTCAATGATTGTTATTAGGTCAGCTTATTGACTATGTCAGTTTAAACAGACATTGGAGTTCAAAAACCATGTCTTCTAGGTCATACTTCATGAATTTCAAAGCAACAATACAAAGAAATTTATAGTCAGACTCCTCATTTTCTTCCTATCAATGCACAACCAATAAATTTGAATTTTTGCCTAATCTTCTTCCAACTATTACCTACAAACAATCCAATTACACCAACACAAAACAGAATTTAATTGCTTCAAAAACATCAACTACTTCTCAGCATCTATTGAGAATTTGAGATTGTTCATCATCAATCTCCATTCTCTATTTTGCATATTAACAACACAGAACTCTAATTACCAATAAATTCGACTAGAATCGAATGCATTCTCTTTTTTTTTTTAATAATTTATTTATTAATTAATTAATTAATACTAAAAATAATCAGTTACCTAGAGTCGCTGCTGCAGCTGCCGGAGTTCCGCCGTCGCGCTCTTCCGTTGCCGGTGAGGTGTGGTGTGAAGGGTACGGATTCTGAGAGAGAGAGCTTTGACCGGTTAAGAGAGAGGATCAGGCTAGGTCGGTGGTCGGAGATAGCAGTGCTTCAAGTGGAGTGGTGGTGGTCGTCGTCGACGTCGGTGAGGGAGAGAGAACGTTGAAAGAGAGGGTTTGGAGTGAGCGAAGAAAATGAAGAGGCAACATTGTACTAGGGTTTTTTGAAATTGATTTGCGACGCAGAGACGTCGCAAAAATAATTTCCCTCGTAAAATGATAGCTGTGCAGCTCCAGCTAGATGTCCAATCATCATTTCTCATCAAAAGCCATTAGAGGGAAAATAAAATTTCAGTGAGATCAATGGAGGAAAGAGAAGGCCTCCAATCATCATTTCTCATCAAAACTTCTCTAATCATCATTGTCGATGATCAGCACACAATACAATAGAGACTAATTTTGCATATTCAGAAATTTTCTATGTGCAGTGTCAACTGATAATGGATTAATCACAATCTCAAACTGTTATCTTTTCTGGCAGCTGATTTTGATGAAATGAAGAGGGCAAATTTAAGTAAGCTGATTGAGTATTTTCTATGCAAACCAAACCATCATCTCTTGTTTAGGTAAAGTCGACATGAACACCAAAACACGTGTGTTGTGTTGGTGTTTGATATTTGAACACGATTATAGAATGTGTCAAGTTTTTGTTTATCCGTACAACACATATTTGATATCTAACCCGACATGTTAGCACGAATTGTAAGCTCTTGCTCCATGTGCACTTGTCTTTATGATGTTTTATGCAAAACTACATCCACAATTCCACATGAATGAGAGTTGGGGCTGAGGTGCAGTGAAAAACAGAGAAGCAACAAGATCATGTATAGTTGACTAATTATCAACAACCACCTGTAAATTTATTTTATCTTGCTAAGCATATTATATAGAATAGACACACCTATTCTGGTAGTTGATGTTGTTGGCAACTTATATATAATTAAAATGGTTTTCATTTTCTTTAAATAAGTCAACTGCAATCTTCAATAAACTATGTTTGCTGTGATCTCATAAGACATACAACAACCATAATGGACAACTGAACAATAGTACTTGCTAGTAACACATTCAATAAGTTTTTAGATGTAATTTTCATAACAAACATCAAATGATCAAACTTTTCATAATTAATATTTCTAATTGGCTAAAGTCAGAGAACACCTAGAAGATAGTTTTGAATGTTACTTCTTTGCAAACATCATCTTGCTATAACACCATGCATATGATTTTTGTACCTTAGTTCTGGACTTTGGACAAAAGTAGAAGATTCCAACCAACAAGAGAACAAAAACAAAACTTAAGACTAGTTTATTATTAAGCTAACATTCTACACAAATAAAAGTAAGGATCAGTTGTAAGCTGTGTATCAGAATATTAAGCACAAACCTCAAGCTTTGTAGCTGTCTTGAGAAAAAAAATATGTCTCAGTTGGTGGGGAGAGATGTGATAGAGTCATTTAGAATTGAACTGGAACAGATTGGAAGAAGCATCAGTCACTCATTCCATTACCAATATGCATCAAGTTTCAGGAGTAATTCAGATGCACAGTCCTTGAAAGAAGATGATGAAGTTGAGTTGCAGTGGGCTGCAGTTGAGAAATTACCCACATCTGAACAGATAAAAACATCAACACTTGATCATAGCAATCTAGATGGTGTTATCAAGTTTGGAGCTCTTGATCGACGCGTGTTCATAGAGAAACTCTTGAACAAAGTAGAGGAAGACAATCGAATTCTGCTGCAAAAACTGAAAGAAAGAATAGACAGGTAATGATTTGAAGTTCATTATGTGTGTCAGTTTGCGCGTAAAGGTTTAACTACACAACATACTGAAACTGACTTTGCTGTTTAGAGTGGGTCTGGAAATGCCAACTGTGGAAGTCAGATACCAGAATTTGTGCATAGAAGCAGAATGTGAAGTAGTTCATGGAAGGCCCCTACCAACCCTTTGGAACACCATAAAAAATCTAATTTCTGTAAGTACTTATCTTATGTTTTCTTTTTTATTGAATCAATGTTCTTGAAATTCAATCACCATAAAAAGTTTGGGAAAGACCAAGGGCCAATGTTAGTTGCACAAATAGCTAATATAGTATCCATTAGCTATTATATTGAAGAATAAATATGGCTCAAGTGTGTTTGAGATTATAGGTAAAACAGTTCAAGCCTCACTGCTTCCATTTCCTTGGAGCAGAGCAGTGCATGTTTTTGTACAATAACAAAAGCTAGCTTCTTCACTTGTATATATTTCCAATAATATCTAAATGTTTAACCTTGTATAGTGAAAGAGATATCTAACTTTGAACAGGTTGTGAAGAATAGTACTGGGTGCAAGTCTCAAGCAACTAAGATAAAGATTCTCACAGATGTCAGTGGTGTCATCAAGCCATCAAGGTTGATAGATACTGAAGTCCAGTATTGTTTTCTATGGCATGTACATAATAAGATCTGAAAAGGACCTACTTCTTTTTATGCAGGATGGCTCTACTACTTGGTCCTCCGGGCTGCGGCAAAACCACTTTGTTACAGGCACTGGCAGGAAAACTGGACCAATCACTCGAGGTTTTTTGTTCATCTTACAAACTATAGACACAAAAATGACATGAAACATGTTAGAACAATAATGACATTGAATAAGCACTCATGACTATGTAAAATTTAACTTTAGGTTGTGGGGGAGATCTCCTATAATGGTTACAAGTTGGAAGAGTTTGTTCCTCAGAAGACATCAGCTTATATAAGCCAATATGATCAGCACATTTCTGAAATGACTGTGAGGGAAACTCTTGACTTCTCAGCACGTTGTCAGGGCATCGGAAGTAGAGCAGGTATAAGCTTAGTTTTGCATCTTATAATCCAAATCAAACCCTTACTATATGAAGTTTAATATCATACAAGTTATTTGATTTCAAGATACTATAATGGAAGTCACTAAAAGGGAGAAGCAAGCTGGAATAACCCCAGAACCAGACATAGACACTTACTTGAGGGTAACCATTTTGGAACACATGGTTCCATTTTCTGTGTATCACTTGCGATCTCTCGCTAAATTGAAGCCTGTGCTAACAGGCAATTTCAGTTGAAGGATTGACAAGAACTCTCCAAACAGACTACATATTGAAGGTAACTTTCTTCTCAATTCTTTGTGAGCTATTATTAACAACATTTCTGATATTAAGTTTGGCTCTTCAGATTCTTGGGCTGGATATTTGTGCTGATACAATTGTTGGAGATGCAATGACAAGAGGAATTTCAGGAGGTCAAAAGAAAAGGCTAACAACAGGTTATGTATTGTTTGAGGAATCCATTTCCGGCTTTAAAACTTTCCACTTCTGACATGACAAATTGTTCTAACTTTACCAGGGGAAATGATCATAGGTCCAACAAAAGCTCTCTTTATGGATGAGATATCAAATGGCTTGGACAGCTCCACCAGCTTCCAAATTGTCACTTATCTGCAGCAACTGGCACACATATCAGAGTCCACCATTTTGATATCTCTTCTTCAACCATCACCTGAGACCTTTGACCTATTTGATGATCTCATATTGATGGCAGAAGGAAAGATTGTGTTCCATGGGCCTCGAAACAATGTTGTTGAGTTCTTTGATCATTGTGGTTTTAGGTGTCCACCAAGAAAGGGCATTGCTGACTTCCTGCAAGAAGTATGGGTCACTGTCTTCAAATCGTTAACGATATTTGCTTTAGCTAAACTCATGCCATGGATTCAATCTGTGCAGGTAGTTTCAAGAAAGGATCAAGCACAGTACTGGTACCATAGAGACAAACCTCACAATTATGTCTCGGTTGACAAACTTGTGGAAATGTTTAACAAATTCCATGTAGGACAAAAGCTGGATAAGGAACTCTGTCAACCTTTCATTAAGTCTGAGAGCCACAAAAATGCTTTGACATTTAACACTTACTCATTAAGAAAATGGGAGCTGTTCAAAGCATGCATGGCTAGAGAATGGCTCCTCATGAAGCGCAACTCGTTCCTTCATGTATTTAAATCTGCACAGGTAAAAACAAACTGGTAGTGTACAATTGTGAGCAATTCATGAATTTGTTACCATGTAACAGTCTCCAAAATAAACCTTACATTCATTTTTGTATGTTCTTGTGCAGCTCGTGGTCATTGCTGTAGTAACAATGACAGTATTCATTCGCACAGAGATGAGTACTTATGACATTGTCCACGCAAACTACTACATGGGTTCCTTGTTCTATGCTCTCCTTAGACTTGTAACCAATGGAATTGCAGAGTTGTCATTGACTTTTGCTAGACTTTCAGTCTTCTACAAGCACAGAAACTTCTACTTTTATCCTGCGTGGACTTATTCGATTCCAGCAGCCATTCTAAAGATTCCATTTTCATTGCTAGATGCTTTTCTTTGGACAACTCTTACCTATTATGTCATTGGCTATAGTCCTGAAGCAGGAAGGTTTGTTTTCCCAACTCAAAAGATTAACTGTTCTATCAAGTCAACTGAATTATTTCCTTTCCTAAGACCCACCATTGCTAACCATTTTCAGGTTTTTCTATCAAGTTCTTATTCTTTTCCTTGTGCATCAAGTATCAATATCACTCTTTCGCTTGATTGCTTCCTTGGTTCGAAGTCCACCTGTTGCAGCAACTTGTGCTCTCTTCACTTTATTAGTAACATTTCTATTTGGCGGTTTTGTTATTCCACGGTGTAAGAAAATTCATGACAGTAAACAGAAACCTTATAAACATAAACCACACAATTCAACTCACAAGTCTTTTTCTTTTCAATTGCAGCTTCTTTGCCTACTTGGTTGCAATGGGGCTTCTGGCTTTCTCCACTCACATATGCAGAAATAGGTGTTTCACTGAACGAGTTCCTCGGTCCAAGATGGCAAAAGGTGAAACCTGAACCCAAGTGGGCTAATTTGTAGCTATATTTACTAAATGTAAACTGATCATTGTCCTTGACAGGTTGCATTTTCAAATGCTACTACTACAGGAGAGCAAGTTCTGAAAAACTATGGCCTGAACTTCAGTGATTGGTTTTATTGGATATCAGTTGGAGCATTACTCGCATTTTGGATGGTTTTCAATGTTGGATTCACTTGTGCACTGAGTTATTTAACCCGTGAGTTAAACTAAACATGTTACACCAAACAAATAATGAGCTAAAGAACTGGCTTTTAGTCTTTGATTACTAACCTCTTATTAGTTGAAAAATGAATCTGTGCAGCTCCAGCAAGATCTCAAACCATCATCTCTCATCAGAAGCTCTCTACTCTAGAGAGAGAAGAAAAATTCAGTAAGATCAAGGGAGGAAAAGGAAGGCCTCTAGAAGATACTCCTCAAGCTGTTACAGGGGTAAAAAAAGGTGAGAACAGACAAGAACAGATTTTGTTGTGTAGTACTAGTAATGATTAAGGAAATGCAAGATTACATAGTATATGATCCAAAAACTAGTTTAGTACTTTAGTTAGCTTTTAAATTCTGATACTTTCCTATGTTGCAGCGACTGTATTACCATTTGAGCCCAAAGCAATATCATTCAAGAATGTGCAGTACTATGTTGATACTCCAAAGGTAACCAACCGCATTTACTGTAATTATACTAGATGAATGATCATATGAACAGTGAATAAGTGTTTTCCATGTATCTTCCAGAAGCTAAGAGATCAAGGGTTTGGACAAAGAAAACTACAACTTCTTCAGGATATCACAGGTGCATTTAGGCCAGGAGTTCTTGCAGCTTTGATGGGTGTTAGCGGAGCTGGGAAAACAACGTTGATGGATGTTCTTTCTGGAAGAAAAACAAGTGGTGTTATTGAAGGAGATATCAGAATTGGAGGACACCCCAAAGTCCAAGAAACATATGCTAGAATATCAGGCTACTGTGAGCAAACTGACATACATTCATCACAACTAACAATACAAGAATCTTTAACATACTCAGCTATGTTGCGCTTGCCTGCCAATATTGAGAGACATACAAGATCTGTAAGACATCTTTAAGTAATCTTAGAAACAAGAAAAAAATTTCAACTGACCTTTTAATTTATATGTGTCAGGAATTTGTAGCTGAAGTTCTTGAAATGATTGAGCTCGATGAGATCAAAGATGCATTAGTTGGAATCCCTGGTGTGAGTGGTATATCAAGCGAGCAGCGTAAAAGGCTAACCATAGCAGTAGAGCTTGTTTCAAACCCATCCATTATATTCATGGATGAACCTACTTCTGGTCTGGATGCCAGAGCAGCTGCGATTGTCATGCGAGCTGTGAAGAACATTGTAACAACAGGAAGGACAGTTGTATGCACAATTCACCAACCAAGTATTGACATATTCGAGGGATTTGATGAGGTAAATTATTAGTGATGCAATTATGTGAGTGAAAATGTAACAAAGACAGCACTGCACCGAGCATTTTAACGAAATAGTTATCATGATTTTACAATTCACTTCCTGTATCATAATCTTTACACAAGTCTTCCAACACAATACACCAGAGACTCATTTTGCATTCTCAGAAATTTTCTATGTTCTTATTTCTGGCAGCTGATTTTGATGAAACGAGGAGGGCAAATTATATATTCTGGAGAGATTGGTCAGAATTCAAGTAAGCTGGTTGAGTATTTTCAGGTATGATGCATGGTAAAAGATACTAAAAGAACTCTGTATTTTGCTTATTCTGATAATGTATTCATATCTACACTTCACAAGTCAAACCCTGCACTTCATCAGTAAGGGATACAATATTGAAACAATGGAATCTTTATGGGTATCACTAGCAGCTGATTCAACTATTATAGTATCGTCGAGGATAATATGTTTCACTATGATTTGGCAGAGTTTTTCGAAGGTGCCAAAAATAAAGGACAATTACAATCCTGCAACATGGATGTTAGAGGTTACTAGTCCTTCTTCAGAATCTCAATTTGGTTTAGATTTTGCTCATCTCTACAAGGAGTCTCATCTATGCAGGTGAACCTCACCACAACTAATAAGATGAGGGAACTTTTATAATATCTATAGAGGATAAAACCTATGCGAAAGCCTTGAAAAATGCTGTTTTTGTCTAAAGTCTAAACTTGCTTAAGCAAACCAAATTATGTGTGTTTTTTATGAATGTAGGAAAAATAAAGAGGTAGTTGAAGAACTGAACTTCCCATCCCAGGGTTCAGAATTACATTTTTCGACCCGGTTTCCACAAAATGGATGGGAACAATACAAAGCATGCCTGTGGAAACAACATTTGACCTACTGGAGAAGTCCAAAATACAACTTGGTGCGCTTGACTTTTATCATTGTATCTTCATTGCTATTTGGAGCACTTCTTTGGCAGAAAGGACAGGAAATGTAAGTAGGTTGATAAAAAAGCACAGCAATGTGTTCTTTATTCCTTTGACATATGCTGAAACTATGATACTTGTTCTGCAGACACCATGAACAAGACCTTTTCAACATGCTTGGATCAATGTTCATTTTCATGCAAATTACAGGAATTTGCAACTGTTCTTCAGTTCAACCTTTTATAGCTACAGAGAGGAATGTTATGTACCGCGAAAGGTTTGCAGGAATGTATTCTTCATGGGCATACTCATTTGCACAGGTTCATGAACATCCCTAGAGCATTTTTTAATTTAACATTTCCAGGTAATGATCAATACAAGAGTTAACATAATCATGCTTTTGAGTGTTTTACAGGTCACTATAGAAATTCCATATATATTCCTTCAAGCAGTTGTGTTTGTAACCATTACATATCCAGCTATAAACTTCTACTGGTCAGCTTACAAAGTACTTTGGTACTTCTACACCATGTTTTCTACGTTGCTGTACTACAATTACCTTGGAATGTTGCTTGTTTCATTAACCCCAAGTTTCCAAGTAGCTTCAGTGCTAGCAAGTTTCTGCTACACCATGTTGAATCTGTTCTCAGGATTTCTAATACCCGGGCCGGTAAGCCAACTCTATCTTTTCTAGTGCAGTACATGTTTTTGATTCATCTTGAATACTTTAGTTGGTTCTACAATAAAGAGTGTCCCAGTTCATTGATTTGTGTTCCAAGGAGCACCAAACAACTTAGGATAAGCATCTACTAAATATACAAAAACATGTGTTTCTTTCAAATCCTGGGAATATGGTTCCAAGTTGACTGAAATGGATAGTGTTTTATTCCTGCAGAAAATTCCAAAATGGTGGGTTTGGTGCTACTGGATTTGTCCAACAGCCTGGTCCCTGAAAGGTCTCCTGGGTTCACAGTATGGAGATGTAAAGGAGGAAATAGTAGTATTTGGAGAGAAGAAAGCTATCAATGTCTTCTTTGAAAGTTATTATGGGTACCACCATGATGATTTAGGCATTGTAGCAGTAGCTCTGTTGGCTTTTCCTCTAGTCTTTGCATCTGTCTTCTCATATTGTATAGGAAATCTAAATTTCCAAAAGCGATGAATGACATGAAGTTCACTTACATTAGTTTACAAAATGTATACTCTCGCTCTCAGCGCATGAACGCAAAGACATGCACCAAGACTCGAGTATTTGGGAATGAGCTAACATGAACCACGAGAATCTCATTCTCATTTCTGAACAAAATTTCTAATGCAAACGCTACTTTCTTAGGGCGTCTCTAAACTCTTTTACAACATGGGATAAGGCTAGAAGTAGGAGTAGGGCATTCTTGTTTCCTCTTCCAAATCCCAATTGGACATTTTAACAAGCAACTTGAGGGCATTAAATTATGATAGTATCCATTTCAACAACTACAAGAACTAGAAAAAGACCAAGTCTGTAATCAACTAGGATGATTTGTCATTATTACGTGACTCGGTCAAGCCAATGAACAGATGTTATCTCATGAACAAACACGGAAACTCTGGCTCTTATTATTATTTAGAATATAAAATTCTCATGACTCAGAAGACACATCAAATTCCAAATACATAGGTACTTGGAAACACTGGATCAGAGTTCACCTTCATTAATATCATTATACAATACAGTGTATATTTTTCACACAATATGCACTTAATTAGTTGAGGCATACGATGTACACTTAAACAGTAAATAATTAGATGGGTAACATTACTTGATACAAAGCACCAGTTCTACAGCAAATCTCAACTTTACAGTCGCAGACAAATACAAGCACACACATAATAGTAAACTTTATTGAGTAGGATAGAAGTTCGATCTCATCTTGGTCCATAGCCAAGCAATTCCCACCTGAATGGCCGGAACACATACAGTACTTCCGGGGAGCTTTTGAATAGAAGAGCCACGCACACGCAAACTGCAGCAATGGCCACCATTGACAGCATTGCGGGTCTGTACACGAGAGATCGGCTGCCCGTTCTATATGCCAGCTTGTGGTCACAAAGCTTGCACTGTCCCCCGATACGTTTCATTTTGCTCCTTCCAATCTCAAAGCTGGTTATCATCTCGTTATTTTGCTTCTGATTGATATTGCAGTCCGAGGGAACACCAGATATGTCAACCACCACATGGCCAGCTGCCGGTTTCTTGATCATTTTCCTCTGGATTAAGTGGATGTATGAATAGTGGCCGCGCAGTCGAGCATAATCCTCAGGTGTGAAGCCAGCATTGTCGCGAGCACTTTTCCATGCTTCTAGTCCCACCTGCGATACAGGCACAAATAGTTAATTTATAAGGCCTTGCTGCATCATTTCTATTCTCTATTTTTACTAATCTCAACTCTAGCACATCAGAGGACACCAAGTAAATACCATGGAAGTATTCATACTACAAAATATAAGAGCAGGTACCAATAAACTAGTTAGAGAAGGAACTACCGTTCCAGGATCATCAGTTAATGCATCCAGTACATCTTCAGAACCATCTTTGCCAGCTGCGATGTGAAGAGGAGTCAAACCTGCAAGACCTACAACATCAGGTCTGAATAAGTTCTCATGGACTCCATCCACCATTGACTTCCATTCAAATCCTAAATTTTCGGACACTTTCTCAGGGGAATATCTCAAAAGAAGCTCCACCAGAGCCCTACAGTTTCTTCTAACAGCTCTGTGCAGGAGACCCATCTCTGATAACACAAGATTCAGGGAAGTGTGCTCCCCTGCCCCCACATTTCCATCAAGTAGAATGTCCAAGAGCTTTTTTACAACAGCACACCAATCATGGTCCATAGAGAACTCCATAAGCCATGTGAACCGTTTCAAAGGGAAAAGGTCTGTATTGGGATCCAAGTGATCCAACCTAGTCTTCAAATGACATCTATGAAGAAGCCAACCCATCTCCTGAATGAAGTCCATGGCCTGATTTCTGGCTTCCATTGGTCCAGTTCGCCCAACATCTGCATCAGTACCAGTTGACTCCAACACACTCTCAAGCATGCAGATCTCTGAACAAACATTCTCCTCTGCAACTATGAAAGGAAAGAAGCTGCTGCTAAGACCATGATCCTCAATCTGGAGAAATTTAAAGTAAGCCAAAGGTTAATATTAGTCTTGTTCAAACAACATAGGATAACTCTAAATATATGCAGGTAGATATAAATCAGCTGCATTAAGAGCTAGAACTAAAGAATGTGTGTGTGTGTGCATGTGTGTGTGTGTGTGTGTGTGTGTGTGAGAGAGAGAGAGAGAGAGAGAGAGAGGATAAAAAATCCTTCAAATTCACGAACACACAGAGGCGAAATGCCATTGGGTTCAAACCACCAGAACTATAAGCTCTAATGTTTTTCTACACCCAGTAGCTAAAGACTTAAGTATGAAAGACAAAATGAATACAAAAGCACCTCAATGAATCCTCTTCCAATAACTGTTGGGATCGAACAAGAAAAGTTAACACACTGAAGATCATCGTCCTCCTTAATGCCATCAACACCATCAGTGAACTCCACAGCAGCTTCCTGAACCAGGTACTTCCCTTCTAATGCGCAGAGTAATCTGGAGAATTTAAAATTTTAATGACATAAGAGGCTCTCAAGAACAATAAAACCAGACCCCATATATCTCATATTTAGTTCCATGTTGCTTTAACGCCTTGCAAAAATGTCGCAAGACAAATTTACTAGGACAAGATACCTTGTGGCAGGCCGAGACAGGTTAAAGCCTTTCACTGAAAATTCAGCTTTCTCAGAAGAGGATATTGCAATGGGTTTGACGCTTATGATTCTACTATACTTGTCATTCCTGAGAGGCAAGGATGTGTCTACAACAACTTGACCTGCAACACAAAAGCTCTTTATAATATAATATTTCTATGCTTTGTTACTTTTCAAATATATAGCAACATTATCTAGACTAAATTCAGAAAAGAAACATATGAGTAATAGGCAGGCCTACCATTGTATATGAATGCTATCTGATGCTGTGCCCTTATATATACCCATCCAGTACTCCAGAAACCGTCGTCTGAGACGTCCAGCAGCCTACTCAAACTAGAACCCAGATCGCAGCAAAGCTGCAAAGATGCAATAAATATTTGTATGATAAGAAATGTTGTCTAGATAAAGGATTATAAAAATAATACAAATTCACGTTTTCAGCTTCGTTTAAGCAATCTTACTTCCTCCCATGCGGCCTCAGCTTGACGAAGATAAATAGTCAGAACAATACAACCAGGCCTAATGTAGCTCTCGATGTCAGAAGGACTGTGAGATAACCAATCAAGGATCTGGAAGTGCAAATATTCACAATATCAATAGTTGGACAGGAAGAAAATGTCAAACAGATGCATTAAATTAATTTTCAATATAATAGTACCTGTGCTCGCAGGACAAGAGGAAAATCATTTGGATCTTTCCCAAATAATTTAAAAACAATTCGATCTGTGCGACTCTGGAATGAAAGGGAAAAAAAAGTTAATTGCCAAAAAAGAGAAACTTCATGCAAATACATATATAGTTAAGATACATCTATAAACTGAGATGCAATACACAAAATTAAAATGAGCTAGTCCATTAACTTATGCTTAAGATGGAGATTTTTCACCTAGCATTTTTCTATTGCCCGGCTTTAGTTTCACTGCTTCGTATATGGTCCAGATTAAAGTATTAGGATCGATGCTACACTGTTTATGCATTGTTGCTTCCTTTAATGATAATAACCCTCTTTAGATAAAAACCAAAAGGACATAGGAAGATGTACCTGAGCATCTCCGTTGGAACTAGAAGGTGACTGGGCAGATGCTGAGTCTGAATTCCCACCTGTCTGAGGTGGACTTGAGTCTTGTTGTACCCATGAAGGGCAGTCAAGAGAGCTGGTCCTCTGATTTCCAGGGATGGATGATCTATCTATATCCTCTATCCCATCATCCGAATCAACATATATGTCATTCAAATCAAAATTGTTCATCTTGATCCTCCCTGCATCACCATCTCTGACTTCTGAGTATGATGGAAGGCTGTTAATAATGCCAGGTTTTACAGAAGATATGGTTTGTATATCTCCACCTCTAACATCGTGCGTGTATGCCTCTTGCTGCGGAATCTCATTTAAAGATGCTGATTGATGTTGTTTAGTAGGTCTTGAAGAGCCATGAAGACCATTAGAGAGTATAGTTGAAATGACTTCTGAGTTCCCACCTTCATTTGGTGTGTCTTGAGGTTCTTGCAAAAGTGCAGACGTGTTTCTTCCCCCATGCTCACCAGCATGACCAGCAAGGCTTCTCAAAATATGAGTTAGCAGATCCTGATCTGTGGTCTGGTCTGATCTATTAGCTGCATTTTGTATTAGGCACAATCACTCATTCCAAGTTGTATGTATATTGAAGGCCAGAGAATGGAAAATAAAATAGCATTACGACTTAAATCAACTCAAAATACCCTCTCCATCACACAAACACACCAAAAGGGAAAACGTTTTGTCCCGCAATAATGCTAATCTATAACCTGATTACTAATCATCATGAAGGCTAACAGCATGAACAATAATAAGAATGTGCTGGAAGCAACTGTAAACGATCTAGATAAGACCACTTCTTATCATCATGTTTGGGAAGTTACTCAGATATCATGTTGGAAACCTACCCAATCAGACTCCAGAGGAAAAAAATCCAGCACTAAATCATAAAGTGGATTGATTCTAATTATAGAAAGTGAGGCATAGATTTACTTACAGTGCATGTTGGAAAGTATCTTCAAAAGACTTATCAACAAATAACCACTGGCCTGGTCATCATTAAGGGAACTTCCATTAGCAACAGGATCAGGATTTGTTTTCCTCCTTCGTTTATTATGGCCAGCTAAACGTCTCCGACAACTTCTCTTCCCTTCATCAAACTCTTGAAGGACATGAAACCTGACAATGAATCCATTAATATGATAAGCCTTGGAAATTTTTCAAGAAGCCAGAATCAATGTAATTTCACACAGATAACTAGCAGTTTGAAAATATAGGTATTATCAGGTATGGTGATTAAAGACCATGCAATATGAAGCAGCCGACAAATGAAAGTCTAACCTACTACACTGCTGACAGAAGCGCTGCATAACATTTCCCACAATTGCCCTACTGGCTTTGGAATGCATCTCACAAACCTTGTGTCTTCTATGATAATCTTTAGCACTGCTCAGATCAGCTCCACAGTCCTCTACCTGACAAACTGCCCGGTTCGAAGAACCCCCAAACTTAGTCTTCTTCCCACTATTTCCCTCCCAATTCCCAACCTCCCTCTCGGCGAGAGTATAAGCATGGCCTCCCAGCTTCAAGGCAAGCGTCGCAGCAGCTTCGTCGGTCAATTTGTCATCTTCAACCACAACAACCCTCCTGCGCTTCTCCAATTCCCTCTTCCCTTTCTCAGCTGCCAGATTTACTTCGTACGAGCATGACGACGAGCTGTTGGAGGAACCCGAAGCTCCGGCAGGTGGAATCCCCGAGCCCGCTGGGAGGGGCATAAATTGCTGGCTCATGGTGTCCAAAGGCACTGGATTCAAACTCAAGGAAGTGGCCATGAAAAGATCACCATCCCATTTCCAATCATTCAAATCCCATTCCAGAGTCCTCTTCCCCACTGCCCTAAATTCCGCCGAACCCATAAAACGATGAGCTTGAGCTTCACCTCCACCTCCGAATCTAGTCTCCATGGATCCAAATCCAACCCAAAACGTAAAATCTGACAATTGAAGTCCCAGTCACAGTAGCAACAACTCAAATCCCAGTGACAGATCAGAACCCAAAAACCAAAAACCAACCCTAAATCACAAAGTCTCCAAATTTAACTAGTCAGCCTCGCTTCTTCCCCAGAAGTCCAAGAACAGTACGGTGACGAATCCATGGTTACAATTAAGAGCAACCCACATACCCAAACAACACTAACCGATCCCGCAGCCCCAAATTCCGACCACCCAACTGTTCGCATCCAATCAGAAACAAAATCAAAAAACAAATAAGCAAGCTTTTTTCCAGAACAAATTCAAAAAAAGAACAAAAAAAAAAACAGAACTTGCCGACGAGTTTTGCGAGGAGAGATCAGAGATAAAAAAAAATTGTTGAGAGATCGACGGCGAGATGAGATGTCGGAAGGAGCACGAAACCCAAGACTAGTTGGCCAAAGGTTCGGATGATGATGCCGATGGTGATGTGAAACTGAATGTGCGAGTCAGTCAATGCGTGAGTTTTTTTTCTTTTTATTTTTGTGGTTTATTTGGTTATGTCAGTACAGTACAGATTTTTAAAAAAGAAAATGTAATAAATAAACTGTTTTTTGTTTTTCGTTTTTCACATTGTAATGTAACTGATAAGCATTCACCTTCAGGCTTGAACAATTCACCACTATAGTGTGCGTTTAGTGCTTGAAGATGAGCCCACATAAACAAGTGGTGGGTCCACGTGCACGCCCAGTGTCTCACGCCCTCTCGATTAACCCAACAAATAAAATAAAATAAAATAAATAAAATAACAGTACGACGTAGTTATAATGATTGCCCACTAATTCATCTATGTACAGTACACTACACTACATCTCAGACTCAGACCCGCGTTTCAATTGCAGGAATCGTTACAATAATAAGCTTTGTTTGGCTCCTCTATTTGCCTATAGCACATGCGATGTTTATAGACCATAAGTCAAAAATTGTTTGGTTATTGGAGTTGTTGATTTGTTGTAGACTCCGTCCAAGAATTCGAACTCTAAAAGAGCTCTTGTATGAGTTTTTTCTCACACGAGGCGGAAAGGTTATTGAATAGTTCAAGTAAAAAAAATTAATTTTGGTTAGATTAAAAACTTAAATACAATCATCGATCTATATTAGTTATCATGCTGATGTGAAGTGCATTGAATAAAGAGTTTAAAATTTTGTCAACAAAAAAAACGTAGTGGGGTAAATCCAAATGTGATATGAATTTTTTTTCAAAGGAGAATGTGATATGAATTGATCTCAAAGCAATGTTTTAAAAGCTGGACCGACCCGACCGGTTCGTCCGGTTGAACCGGTAACCGGTGGGGGTACCGGTCCGGGTCACTATAGGCCGGGTAAGAAGGTCAAACTCAATCAGACCTGGTTCTATCCAACTGGTTAAGAGGGATGAGGTCTACGGTTCGAATCTCACTC
>JAYMSZ010000197.1:0-24653 GCA_036897665.1 Pelargonium citronellum
CCGTTGCCCTCCCCGATCCAGGCCTTTGGTGGCGTAAGTTGTTTGCCCCGCCACCAGCCTGGTGGAATGCTCCCCATCCCATATCTCTATCCACCTGATTCAACGAGAATGACGGAAAGTGATCTCTTTCCCATCCATGAAACCGATGATTTGATACGGGGTTTTCTGCTTCTTGGAAGTTACGGCCTGAGCTGCCTGATGGGAAGAAATAGAATCCCCCATTCTGGTCCGAGGATGAGGCCGCTGCCCCTGGTTGACCCATCCCCCTATGATTGCTGGATCTTCGGTAGCCAGACAGGACTGGTGAGCACATGCCTGGTAAACTGCTTGGCTGGTGTTGTTGATAATATGCTTGAAGAGCTTGGACTCTATCATGTGCCCGAGCATTGCTGCCCGGATAGGGAGGAATCATTGAGGAAGCTCCTGAGCTCCCGGGTCTAGCACCAGAACTGCACAAATGATATTAGTTCACAGGGCCAAAAAGATGTGTGTGTGTATTATATATATAAAAGGAACAAACTATGGCATTAAAAAGCTGTGTAGCTACATTTTCAATCAAAGTGATTGCTTAGGTTCAAGTGAGGGAAAAAAAGAAAAAACTACAAATACAAATATGGAATACCTGTGACCGACAAAAAAGGGGTGCATGAAAGATCCTGGTCTCGGAATCTCAGAATTGGCTCTAGCGGACCTTTGAGCAACTGAAGGAATTGAAGACTGGTCAACACCACCAATACGACTGCCGGCTGTAGAGAAAGGAGGGGAATGGTGCTGGTGTTCCCAACTGTGATAGTGGAGATCCATACTTGGGAAAGCATAAGAAGCAGGCACTTCACCGGGTAGTGATGGGCCATTCCAGTGATTGTTAAAATTGGAACTGTCTGAAACACTTCCACTGGAGTTTGAGGACGAGGGGTGAATTGGTCCCAAGTAAGCAATATATGGACATGGATGAGTAGCAGAAGATACAGGATTATGTTCAGCAAAGATGGCATGTTGGCCCAATAAATCATGATCTGCATTACAACATAAGTCCACATATACTTCACGATGATGACTCCCTGGGCTACAACGTAAATAATTAATTAATTAATTAAAATCAATATTGAAGTGAAAAGATGAAAACTTTACATGCACTGGATGAAAATTCCCCCTCCCTGACAAAATAAATGACATGTCAGAGATTGAACACATCAAAAAAGGAAGAAACGATGAAACAAAAACTAGAATGCCAATCAATGAAAAGATAAAAATAAATCACCAGTTATATAGAAAAGAGCACAAGGGTAGAAATAATCCTTCAACACCCAAATGCAGAAATCATAAAATCCTTAACAAATAATCTACAGTTCATATAAAATAAAAATGGCAGCAAGTACATCAATAGTTTTCAAAATATAATAGAGCTAAATGTTATTTAAAATCCAAGTATTTAGAGGAGGGGAAACTTAATTAGTGGAAATATATGATGATACTAGAGAGGGTAGCAAATGACATTTGAATACAAATTCATATATTATCCAAAAATTTATCTCTTACGGATTAGTGAAAATTCTTACAAAAAATTATCCAAAACATTTCAGATAATCATATACCAAGGGAATATCCAAAATGTAGGTGACATTAAATTTAGGATTCAGTTTAGGATTCAGTTAAAAAGATACAAGATGAATTTACACTTGGATACCCTGTACTATACACCTTTTACATATGAACATCCAAAACTTCATTTTGTAACATGAGAGTACTCTAAACTTGCAAAAACTCGATCTGATTGAAACAGTGTTAACTATACAATAAAATGTCAAAAATGAGCTTATAAACTCCATGTAGACTTTCTTGGACCTCTTTTGACCTGTCTCTATCCCTTCACTCATCTATTTTGCTCTCTTGTTCTTAGGAACATAGGACATATCCTCACTTTTGATTTTGAAAAACCCAATACCATAGCTGATATCTCATCTCTCCATCGTTCTTAAGAAACTGCGTACAAACTTTCATCATCTATTCTTTCACACCAAACCTCCTCTCATACTCTCTGTAAGATTCCACCATATAAACTTCACCAGAAAAGCTCCACCGGATGGAAACACCTCTACCAACGCTGCTAAGACAGGATCTGGGCTTCCTGTTGCCGGAACTGGTCATGCACCAATCACCTAGCCCCAAACCTACCACCATATCTTCCTTTACTCACCGCCATCTTTTCCACTAGAGCCGCCAGAGCTACCAAGTCTGATCTTCTCAGATCTGAAGAAGTGCCACCAGAGCCAGATCTAAGTTGAACTCCAGCGTGGTCCGATCCAGTTTTGAGGTTTCTGTTAGAGATCTTTGTTAGGGTTTTGATTTTGTTTTCAGCATTTTAGTTAAGTTGTATTTGTGACTGATTTTAAATGGATTTGTAAATGTGACTGATTGTGTAATTTTTGTTTTGTAAATGTTTTTGGTTTGATTTGTTAAATATGTCATACTAAGTTGGATTTATGAACCTTTCAAATAAAAAGTTGGATTTATGAAAGGTTATGATTAATAATAAATTCTTCCAACTCATCAAATCATGAGAAACCTAATTAATGAAATATTGAATTTTATATGACCATAGTGATTAAAGGAAGAGAAAAAAATCACAAATCCAGTTAGGAAAATTTACAGATTCCAGCAATAGTGATCAGATTCTGGCCCAAGTATGCAGATTCCAGTAAAAAAATGCAGATTCAGACATACTTCAACAAATTCAGGCAAAGAAAGATACTTGAGGTAGGAAACTTAAAAAAGAAAAAAGATTACGTGGACAGCTCATGATCTAATAAACAGAATATTCTGTCAACTATAACTAACGGAACGAGTTTTTGGAAGTACAGGTACCCCAAAGTTACGAAATTTACGGCATTCATATGTCACAGGTATATAATATACTACTCAAGTGTAATTTCCCCATCAGAAAATTTTGGATTGGATATTCAAATAGTAGTTTTTTGCTCACCCGGATTGTGTCAATACATATGTGCCAATAAAAGTGGCCCGGCTTTGATCTCCTATCAAGTGAAGTAAAAGAAAATGGCTAAAATATTACAATGCTCTTTCATGTTTAAGTTTTTTCCTATCAAATATGAATAGTAACCGCATTATCCTAATTTGTTTTTATCATAGAGAAAAAGGATCTCAAACCATGAATTATTTGGTTTAGGCTAAGCCATCAATGAGAATGTGACACCTCATTAAAATGGTTGAATACAACGGGTTGCTCCGCTCCCACAAATTCACTTGGGTTAGTATAAGTGAATTTTAATGTAGCAGCAAAATCACATTGGTCTGGCTTAGGCTTAGATTCTATATTCTCTTTATCATATACATTTTTAAGAGGTATAATTGACCGTCATATATATACACACACACAAAGAGAGAGAGAAAGGGGATTCTAAGCCAATTAGTTTTTTGCTTAGGCTATGCCGCTAATGAGGTGATAATACCTCATTAATGTTGTTATTTGCTTACGCTAAGCAAAAAAATCTCATTCACGTGGTTGGGTATGAGTGAAATTTAATGTGTCATCACATAAGCCTAATATTTTTTGGCTTAGCGTAAGCCTAATATTTTTAGGCTTACAAACTGTCAGTTAACAGATTCCCTTGCAATTTGCAGCAGGAGATTTATTTATCCTAGCTCACTATTAACATTCCATAGGCCCTTCATCTCTTAACTTTTTCCATTTTACAAAGGATTTATTGCAGATATTTTTATGCAAGTTTTTCCTTGAAAATTATAGGACTAATTAAACATGCAGTCATAGCACAGTTCAGGCATTTTAAATAATGAAAAAGAAAGAACAGCTAAAGAACTATGAGCTGAAAATAACTAAAAGGTACAGCCATAACATGTTCAGTTATACTTACTCAAAAGTTGAAGGAAGTCGCGCCAATTGACCAAATGGACACCAGTGAACCCCAAATGACTGCAAAACAATTTAGAACCAAAAATAAGAACAAGGTGGACAGTATTCCATCAAATAAAATTGAAATGCACCAGCAATTTTTTTTTATTCATCTAACTTCCTCCCATAGAGACGGAAATAACAACTAATAGAAATTCACAAAGGAGCTATATGAATGCTATAGAGCTCCATAAATGGCAATGGAAAAGTGCATGCTAAAACAAAATAACTTCTCAAACTCCAATTCTCAGATGCAAATTCAATGTAACCTTCACATGAATTTCCATGCTGCATGTCATTGAGAAATATATATTTTTTAAGGGAAAGAGAACTTGAAATTTAACACTTTGTCGCAGCATATTTATCAGAAAATAATAATGTTACTTGAGGCATAAAAAGTTACCTCATTAATTCTAACCTGAGCTAAATTAAAATCTGTTCAGACATTCCTGTTTAAGATGCTAGTTAATGATTCTTTAACTTGAAGGTTCAAGAGATACAATTCATAAATAAATAAATCCTAAGGTCTAGACTTCTAGTGGACCAGATATGGATGTTTCTTCACTTGCATCAAATGGTCTACCATCACATCACTATAGAACTGTAATTATTCACATTCAATGTTTGACAAACCCAAAAGATCAAGACTTCAAATGTAGCAACCAGTAACCACTACCATTAACAAAGCTCAAAACAGTTAAAGTAGGAAAGAGAATAACTTTGGCATCTAATCCATGAAAGTTACCAATTTAATTCCTTTGAATAGTTCTCGTGATGGCTTGCGGTGGGGAATATTCCCCTTTATTTATCTGATATCCATATTTTTTACTTTCATAATTATTGTCTAATGTAGGACTTTTTTTTTTTATTGCATTCAAACTTTAGCTTCCAACATAATCTATATTACATTTAAGTGTTAAAATTTGCTCTAAGGATTCAGGGTGTACTTTGACAGAGTGATTCAAATATAATTTAACCAGGTGATATGAAAGGAAACTAATGAAATTGAAATCATCGCTGCATATGATTTTCCCATTGTGCTTTGAGGCTGGCGAATACATTGACCACCTATTTAATTCATTGTAAGATATCTCTCTTCATTTAGTTTTGCTTCTTTAATATGGCAATAACAAGAATGGATCCTCTGAAGCTACATCTAAATTTACTTAGTTACAGAACTAAATCATGAGTGAAGTCATCATTTGGCCCATGATAAACTAGAATCCCAGCCCTAAAGGTTAATATAACAAGCAAAAATACAAAATAAAAATAAAACTTGTCCAGTGAATTCCCCCTTTAGAGTTTTTAGAATTCAAGGTTAGCACATTGAAACAACGATGAATGGGTATAAAATGAGAACCATCAATTAATAAAACATTGACAACACATAACATAACTGCAGAATATTGCAAGTAAAAGTATATTTCTTTACCATTTCAGAATAGCTTAAATCATAAAGATCCTCATCATGAGTCCAGTCTTCCATACTAAATTCTGGAAATGAACGACAACCATTTGCATAAAGCCATTGGCCTTTCTCAATTTTGCGACAATTAGGGCATTGCATTGCACCCTTTATATTGAATGCTGAACCAATGCAATCTGAAAAGAATTGTGGCAGAGATAGAGAGCATGAAGAAAGATAGCATAAAATAAAAGGGAGTTTACCAATATGTTAATTAAATGTACAAGGCAATTCAAAGTATGCACAAAATAGAAATAATATAGGCACAACATGTGATTGGAGCAAGACCAAATTAATTTTATCCAAAAAACATATGAATTGAAGTTGGGACATAAGGGTAAGAACATCACAGAAAATAACAGCAATTTCCTTGAATCAAAGACACAAAGATAAATGCAATGATCTATGTGGGGTGCTTACCGAATATGCAGACTCTACACGTAATATTACACATCTAACAAATAACTACAAGATTTACTAAGTAGTATAAACATAAAAACACTTTTAAGGTAATTAATTTACCATTAATATGTCAATAATGCATCTAAAAGTCTATAATTACTAACGTATGAAATTCATTCCTATCCTAATAGAAGTTAAGATGATAAATGAAAAAAAAATATATTCTAACTTTTAAGAAAGAACACTGGATAAAAAAAAATCTGTTTTTCTTGGGCAAATAGCATAAAATGGCTCCTGCTCTTCAAACATAATGATAAATATTGGTGCATATCCTGGGATAGTATTGTGACTAGTGTTTAATTGCTTAAAGTTGCCATGTAATGTTATGAACCCCTAAAAAAATACCAGGAACTAAAAAGAAATGCATCCGAGGATATGCACCCCTTGAAGAGATTTCATATGATAAAAAATGCTTCCAATAATAATGCATCCATCTAATGGAATTACAAGCTGGATCAGATTATTGGTTCTCGACATCCAGATCATTAGAATAGTTTCAGAAAACACTGATGTAAATACTAATCCGTTAAGCAGTTGCATATTCTGATCAAGTACTTATTACCGGTTGCATCCTTTTCACTCTCTACAATTCTAGTGCTCACTTCACCACTAGACTTTTTTTTATCAACAAAGGGACATCATACTCGAAATAACAATGTTTCTCACTCCCCAAAAGGAGCGTAACCCCAAACCCCACCCCACAAATCTAAGGAAGCTCGAACTTGAGATCTTAGAAGGAATCCAAAGTGTTTTAAGCACTTGACCCAACATGTCTTGGTCACCACTAGTCACTAGAATTAACGCATCACTGTTTTAAACTTTCAATCTTTTATTAGATAGGTAAAGCACATTTTACAAAATCTAAGCAATTTAAGAAACATCCTTATGCACAATTGTCATTCTACTTCATCTATCCCCTTTTATTAATCAAAAACAACAAAACTTTAAATAGCTGCACAGCTTCATTAATTGATCTAATTTCTGGTAGTAAGTGAGGTAATTGCTCTATTAATCATCCACAAAATCCCTTTCGTTTCCCAAAAGACAGGATTAGATCGAAAAATGCCAACTTCAGAGTATGTAAACATGAAACTCATGGGAAGAAAAAAAAAATCTAAAATTTTCCACATCCCATTCATTTTCATTTCCATTTTCCACACATTTGAACAATCCATTAAAAAAAGCACCCCACCACACCAACGATCGAAATCAGACCCAGATCCAAACAATTGCAATCCACATACAAAATTTAAAAAATATTACAACAATTTCACTTCCCACTCACCGAGGTGAAACTGGTGACCACATTGAAGCTTGGCCCACGATCGATCCCCATTATCGGCGACTACCTCGAGGCAAATTGAGCAGGACACTGACGACGCCCCAAAAGACTTGCCTCCGCCTCTAAAGCCACCGTCACGGTCGTCCACCACCACATCCTCGCTATTACCCAACCCCATAAATCTCAAAACCCAACAAAACAGACACCGTCACGAGAATTTCTCAAATTTCTCAGATTTCTCTCTGTGAGCGTCTCTTCGGGCAATCAAAAACATCAATGTAAAAAAAAAACAGGACAACAAGCAAGGAAAACGACGACCGCAACGACGCCGTATGAATCTGTGGGGCGAGAGAGAGAGAGAGAGCTGTTAATGGAATGGAATGGAATGGATTGGTTTGGATAGGATTGGATTGGATTGGCAGAAAATTTTCTGTGGGTTTGTTCGAAGAAGAAAGAAAATCGTATTCTCTTCCTTTTTCTTCTCTGGTTTATTGCAAAGTTTCTCTCTCTATGTCTGTACAAGATCTGGAGCTGCATCGACCGTTGGATTTTGACTCAGCCTCTCGGAGTAGTAATAACCGCTGGCCTCATCAACGGCTCTCATTGGTCTTTCTATTTTCATTCTTTATGGAGAATTTTCTTTGACCTTGGGTTTTTTTTGTTTTATTATTTAAAAAGTACTGTAGTAGTAGTATTATTATTATTATTATTATTTTATTATCTCAATTTTGATTTATTCTTATTTTCCAACTAAGACGGCTTTGTATATACACTTGGGTTTAGGATAAAATTGAATGACCGACAACTTTACGCTTTTTTTAATGCAATTACATAGAATTTTGTCTTATGCATTACCGGAAATCTTTGAAATATGTCGAGAAAAAATAACTCAATGGACAAGATATACGCCTCTTTGTGAGAGAAAAAATGTCACGCAAATGTCACGCAGTTTCTCCTCCGAAGGTTTGGACTTAGATTAACTCTGATGATGACAGTTTAGACAATTTTGAGTTGGGAATGGGAGGTATTAGGGTAGTTGTTTGAGATAGTGAGGGACATTGGTCAGGAGGTATCTCTTCCGAGTTGTGGATAAAGGTATTATGTTCAGTTTTACTCACGTTATTTTTGAGTTCTGATTGCTCTTCTCATCCCTGGCATTTCATGTGGCACTAAAGTCACAGTGACACTTCAAGCGGCGTTAGCCTTCTATCTAAGGGCCAATTGAAATGATGTTAGGCCTATCAAAACACCTCTTCTCCTAATTAAGTTTTCAATCCGCATAAACAAGAACATGAACGTCTATCAGAGAGAATCCCATAAACCCCTACGGTGGCAAATAATCAATCTACAAAACCAGAGATGGTTGATCTCTTACTAGATAGCTGAGCCAACCATCAATTGAAGAGAAACATTGTAGCTATTTTGCATTGCCACAAATGACAAATAACAAGTCACTGAATGTGATTGTCTTCACACCTTCACAGAATTTTCATCGGCTATGCATCTACAGTTGGTGCAAAACACCCATAGATTCCATTGCAAAGCAGAAAAAACGAGAAAATCTAAAGATGGAAATCTTCTCACTCTGATCACCTTCTTAGAAGTTATAACTTGCTTAACTAAAATCCAAGCTGAAGACTCGCAAGAAACTCGAGGATTCATCTATGCATAGTAATTTAAGCTGGCCTTCTTCTTTGCCTGAACCTGAATAATACCTTCGTTGAAATCTTCATGGTTCACCTGCAACAAAAACAAACCAGCCATGTTATTAGCTCTTGTTAACCAAGGAATGTCAACAAAGGAAAAACTTGGAGGAACTGAGAGGGAGGAAGGTGTTGGTTGTAAGATTAGCACCTCAGTTCCATCCCGTCGGAGAGCTAGCATGCCAGCCTCCACACATACAGCTTTCAGCTGTGCACCATTGAAGTCATCTGTCGACCGAGCCAGCTCTTCAAAATTGACATCTGGGTGAACATTCATCTTTCTTGAGTGGATCTGCAATTTCAGAGTAAAGGCCATCCAGAAAGAATTTAGCATTAAGCAAAGAAATAAGGCATAAGTTGTCGAAGGAAACATTACTCAAAAGCATACCTGCAATATTCTAGCTCTTGCTTCTTCAGTTGGATGTGGGAACTCAATTTTACGATCCAATCGACCGGAACGCATGAGAGCAGGGTCAAGAATATCAGCTCGATTTGTTGCCGCTATGACCTAAAATTTACCAGATACAGCAAGTAAGAAACTTTATTTGCAATACAAGCACTGTCATAGGTTCAAATCTGAAGGCATTAAATGTTACTCCCTCCGTTCCAAAGTGAGTATCTTCATTTCTATTTTGAGAAAAAATAAGGATAAGTTAGTGTGCTATATTTACTCTTGTACCCTCATGGTCATGTGTTATAGCACACTTAAGGGATACTAACTAACTTATTATAAGGATACCATCGACAATTCATGCATAACTAACTTCCTAAAAAAGAAAAGAGGACACTCATGTTGGACGGAGGGAGTACTATACAACCACAAGTTCAAATTGTGCCTAAAAAAACAAATCAGGGCAGTCTCAACCGGTGTATGCAACAAAAAGCCGGAAACATCAACAAAACAGCAACTAGGTGATTAAACATGCAGTAACAAACCTTAATCCGGTCATCACTACTAAAGCCATCAAGCTGATTAAGCAGCTCCAACATGGTTCTCTGCACTTCCCTATCTCCACTAACTTCACTGCAATAAAAGATCGAATTATTTAATAAGGCTCTACATACATGTGGTTAGCACAATAATAAAAAAATTTCCAACAAACCATTTGACCACTATAACATCTAAATGAGAGTGACATCTCCTGATTTAGATAGTCATGACACTTGACATACCTATCAAAACGCTTTGTGCCAATAGCATCAATTTCATCTATGAAGATAATGCAAGGGGATTTTTCTTTAGCAAGCTGGAAGGCATCACGAACAAGTTTTGCTCCATCCCCAATAAACATCTATAAGTATTTAAATCCAATCAAGTCAATAAAACATTGCAAAACTTATACAAGCGATTACTGCACAACATCAAAATTAATCAGAAAAGTCAAAATCTAGGATACACCAAAAGCATTTCCAAGAAAAACCAATATTAGAAATAACCACCTTCAAACTAAAACAAGGCCTGCAAACATAAGGAAATACCTGAACAAGTTGCGGACCAGCCAGCTTCAGAAAAGTGGCATTTGTTTGAGCTGCGCAAGCACGAGCCATTAAAGTCTTCCCAGTCCCAGGAGGTCCATATAGAAGTACTCCTTTTGGAGGACGAACTCCTAGTTTCTGAAATCGTTCTTTATGAGTCATGGGCAAAACTATGGCCTCAACTAGTTCTTGGATCTGAAACAAACAACAGTTATATTAGCTACGTTTCACATTACATAAAACAGAAACCAAACCTTTGACACAGTTAGAACTTTGCCTGCTTTTCCAGGCCACCAATATCATTGTAGTCTTCAGTTGGTTTTTCATCAACCTCCATAGCCTTTACACGAGAATCATACTCAGATGGCAAGGTGTCTAAGATCAAGTAACTATCTTTGTTCACTCCAACCAGGTCCCCAGGCTTCAATTTATCAGGGTCAACTAGTCCAACAACGGGCAGAAATATTGTCTGCAGTCAAAATGATAACAACATAAATAAACTTTTAAAAGTTCAAGAAAGAGCAGTTTCAGTCATCTTGACTGAAATTTGGACTTTGTTGATTCAAAATAAACTAATGAGCAACAACATTAGCTCCCAGATAAGTACAAAATAGGAGTGTCTAAGGCTAAACAAAGAAATAACGACAAACACCCAAAATTTGCCTCAACCTAATTCTAAAAATCATAGCATGCACCCGTACGACATCCCTTAAATTGTGAAAACATAGATATATCCATCTATTGGAAATAAAACACATCTACTTAAATTCAATCTTAAGACAAACATGATTAATAGTTCCCGGTAAAAAACTACTGCTAGCTCTTATTGCATAACTACGTCATTATTTATATTTCAGAAGGTCCAGCAAATAGTGTTTATAAATTGACATCAGATTTTAAGGTTTCTCATATATGAAATCCTCGACTCATTATAAATGCTCTAAACCATAAACAAGTAGAACAAAAATATTAACAAAATACAAACTGATAGTCATTACAAAACACCCCAAAATTTATTTCATACTTTATTAGACCCAAGTATGAAGTAACATAAAAGATGAAATCAAGGCTTCCATATGTGGATTTGATCCATAGGGAAACGAAAGATAGAATGAATGCAGATTACTAACAGCTCCAACCAACTCTACCTTTATTAAAGAATGCACACGCACACGTGCATGCAAACACACACACACACACACACATATGAAAATTCTAGTTTACCTGGCGGGTAGATGTTTTTAGCACAACACATTTACCCTTCCTCTGGGAATCTAGATCAATATTTGCACCATCTTCCTCAGCCTCATCTTCCGGGTTCATTTCAAGAATCTGTAAACAGAAAAAAAAATTAGCAGACCAGTGGTGCAAAGTACAAAACAAAAATAACTCAAATAGTCATGTTCACATCCTGAATCACCCATTTGGCAGTCTTACTGCTCGCTGTAGTCACAAAACCAGCACTCACCATCCCCCGTAGAATAGGCATAAAAAAGGCCATATCAAACTCACAATGTACCTCTCTAGTTATGTTTGTAAGTTAAGCCTCTTCCCTAGCATATCCATTCTATCTTATCTAATTTGAAATATTGGAAACTAGAAGACTCAAAGTGATAAGTTTAGAACACATTTCCAAGATTCAAAATACAACCTAATTAAACATACACACTGTTCTGAAAATGAGATGCCAAAAAGATCCTCCCTAGTTCTGTTTCAGCTTTAAATGATGTAAGACATGGGAAAACAGTTGGTAAATGCATGCCCTTTCCTAGGTCCTAAACCCTAAATTTCCTAATAACTAGAATCAGAATTCAAATCTTATGGATAAGAAAGAGTAAAACCTCAACGATGTTGCCAACCAAGTAGGGCAATTGCTTATTAAGCTTAATCTTCTCCTGATTCTCCTTAATCTTCTCCTTGTAAGAATCTAGCTCTAGATTTGCTCTTTGCAACTCTTCCTGCAACAAAAACCATCATAAAATCAATAAACAAACAGAATCCACATGAATTTTTTTGTTTCTTTTCCAATACATAACAGTCACAAATTTTGACTTCAATCTCATCAGAAAACAACAAAATAGGAAGCAAAAAAGTGAAAATGTGGAGATATTGGTAGTTAAAAGTGACCTTGAGGATTCGAATCTCGTTGTCGAGGAGACGAGAAGCCCTAACGATATCGTCAGTGGTCATGGTGGAGAGCTGGTCGTCCTCGAAGTTGTCTTCGGCCATGGCGGTTGCCATATCTGATCTGCGAAGAAAAGAGAAGGAAGGAGCAGACTTGAATTCCAATTGAGTAGGAGATAGTGGTTTTCTAGGTTTGGGGAAGAAGGAAAAGCGAGAGACGATGGAGAAGAAAAGCCAAAAGGGGGATTTTTATTTTCTTGTTGGGAAAGCCAAGAAGCTCATGTGTAGTATATGTGTAGATACTGTACCGTATACAGATACGGTACCGTATATATTTGAAAATGGGCTTTTCAACATTGAATTTGAATGGGCCAATTCTTTGCGTTACAATGTTTTGGAATTCTTGAACAACTACAATAAAATAGGTGAAATGTGCATTCTTTTAGAGTTCATACACAATTTAGAGATGGCAAGTTGAGTTTCGGACTCAAATAGTTAAGATTCCTAACCCGAACTCCATCCAAAAGTACTTTAGGTTTGGTTGGAATTCAGATTTTAGACACAAAATGTACTAAATTGTGTGGATTTTTCGACTCAAAAGTTGGTTGGGTGTACGCGGATTCGGATCTAAATTATCGACTTTATAGATATTGATTATTTAAATTTCATGTATGGACCTAATTTGGTCAATAATTTTTTAAAAACATAAAATAGTCCATGATTGATCCAAAATAATTTGTGTAGTGAATTTCTCCATTAAGTGGTCGTCTAACATTGAGTTAAAAATATACTAATTAATTATTTTTATGACGTTGAGGGTCGTGTGTTGTCCGCATAACTTGTTTAATGTAATTTGATCTTCATGTCAGTAAAATAATTTTATAAAAATAAATATTTAATATAATTTAAATTAACAGTCATATGAACGGATAAATTGAGATTCATATTTAAAAGTTCATCAGTTCATATATCAGAAACAATAACCATTGCTCGAGCCTTCTTTACATTAGATGCAGAAATGTGTACAACAACCAATAATTCAGTACGATATTGAACTGCAATTAGCTACAAAGAAGAAACCTAAACATATCACATAGCTAAAGTTTCCAGCAATAGTAGACAGGCTTCTGCTGAGCAGCTGAGTCTAGCCATAGAGTCTATACATATACTACAACAACTCAAAGTTAAAGCTTCCAGTAAGTTCCAAGTCGATCCAAAACGCCGGCTATAATCCCCCAGAACAAGATTTCTGCAAAGACGACGTATAGTAAAATGCCTAATTTCCTTGAATGCCAAACTCCAATGAATATGTGCTTTTGAATCCAATATATCTGCATAACATTATACAGTTCAAGGCAATTAGGCCAGTAATTACTTTTTTATTTCTGACCAAAACATTGAGCAAACGTAAATACCAGTGTTTTGTGGGGATCATCGTAGTACCACCCGTTGATGAATCCCGCGAAGATGCCTTCAGCTGCCATAACATAGACGAGCATGGCGTTCATGCCAATCCACTGGAATAGCAAAAACAGGTACCTAAACCCCAACATATCAACCTGCCATAACAAAGTATAGCAATCTTGATTAAAAAAAGACTTGATTTATGGTTCCTCGCAATTGCTTATCCAATTTCGTTATATTGGTTAGTACTATAGTTAACAATTCTATTCACGAGAAATTGATCGAACATTCGTAGAAAGGGCATACCAAAGTGTACAAGGCTGAAAATACCAATGCTGCTGCTCCAGAAGTGACACAAACATAGCTCAATGTGTACAACTGCTTATTTAATGGCATAGCTACATTTAGGGCAACAGATAGAGATCAGAAGAGGACATGAATGAGATAGATAAACAAAACAAAACAAAAAAGCATGTGTTGCGATCTTATGGTTTCACCATGAGTGAAATGAAGAGTAATTCCTAAAACGAGGAGAGCAGAGCCCATGAGAATCCAATGCTTCAGTCTAGATAAATGACCCTGTTAATGACAAAACCAGAAATTCAGTAGAGAAAATATAAGATAGGCACAAGGCACTTAAAAATCACAAACCTAACCTTCAAATGTACGAGCACATGACCAAAATGCACTCCAATGATCGTAGAGAGAATAGAACTTATCGAGCTGCAATGTACGTGTGTAATAATTGATAAGCCAAACCACACCACACTGATGCATCATGCTGAAGTATGTGCGACTAAAAAATAATGAGGTAATGATCATTTATATTTCATACCATACTATCCTAACGGAACTGATAGAAAATAACTCACATTAGTAAGGAGCACTAAATGATATTGGTTAGAGTCACGAAGACACGAATGTGGCCTAAGTCACTGCAAGTCAAACTAGTGTATAACTTACCTTAAGACGCCCTCAGGTTCAAAAGGCGCATGACACCATGATGGAGCACTATTTCGGAGAGGGCCTTCATATGGTGAATTGTCAGTGCAAGCCTGCAAAACTTTGGGGAATTGAAGATTATATCTCTGCAATCATCATCTGCTATAAAACGATCACAATTCCAAACATATGAGAAGTGGCGGTAGACAAAATAGGCAGACAAGGACGCACCTTAGATCTCCTCCAAGCTGGATGTTGATACATGTGATTGATTCCAAGCACTATTCTGTCAATATATCCCACCGCATTACAAGGAGGGTCTAGCTTCCCTTTGACATCGCACGCCATCTTACATAAACAGAATATATACGCAAGTAAATAAGAGCATATACACATTCCAATCATCTCATAATCGTGAAAGTAGAAGGTCATGGGCAACTTACAATGAAAACCTTCCCGTAATCAGCATTATCTCTATTAATGACAGTGAATTGCCAATCAGGAACATTTATCCCATAAATTACAGCCAAGTACACAACAATCACACATCCACCCACTAGCCTGCAAATAAGGTAACGGAGATCAAAAAAATATCAGCAGATTTATCACTAAACATGAATACACCATACAAATAATACACTTACCAGTGCCAACAATATAATTTGAATAAAGAGAAGCATCCAGGTGACAGCTCCTTGGTTTGTGCATCTTTTGTGAATATTTCTATAAGTGCCACTACCAGGTATGCAAGAGCAATTCTCTAGGAAGAATAAAAACTACAGAATGAATATTTTGTTAAAAACGGACATTTTAATCAATGTTGATAAACAGTTACCTGAAGGATCCCACACCACCTTATTACTCTCATGTCGACACCATATGTCAGTTTGTCAGGAGCATGCGAGAAGCCTCCTTCATAACATAATGAAGCTAATTAAGTTGACGAATGTTCTCTTTTTCTACAATGCATTATCATGGGATAACATATTCACAGTACATAGCTAATGGTTTTATCATGCACGATGTCAGATAGAAAACAACGATTTTAACTTCTTTGTGTCCGGTAACAAAAGCTAACAAATTTACAGGATTTTGAATAACCTATTTTCTTTTATGAATTTGGTTGAAATTCACGCATAAATAACTAATTAGATAAAGAATAATCAATGAGTTGTGGTTTAATTGACAACTCATAGAGAAATTGTAAAAAAGACAAAAAGCTCTCGAAATTCGCAAAAGAGTAATACATATTTTTAGTATCACTATCGTACAAGGGGAGGCTTAGTGACCATTACATATTCCATCTATATTGTGCTAAGGTCACAATTGCCATATGAGACTCTATGTTGCAACACAATTAAAGTTTCTCATCTAAATCAGTCGTGTTAACTTTCTTCGAAAGATTTAATGTGAGTTATAATTTGATCATAAAATTTGAATGAAGAAGATTGAGGCGACAAAATGTTGATAATTATTCTTCTTATAAATTGAAGTGAATTAGAGATGTGATGGTACCTGATCGATGCAAACAAAGAAGGAAATGTAACTTCATATTCAGGAGAAAGAATAGAGCTGCAATTGGCTAATCCCTCCATGCTTCATCATCTAGGTATTGAGGGAATATTACCACTCTTAAAAAGACCTGTTAGTGCTAGGTTGCTCTCGTAGGTTGAGTGAGCTACCTATGAGATGAATCAAATCCTAGAAAATGGGCCCTCTGGAGTGAGCTACCATATACTTTTATCCGATGCACGCTTAAAGTGTCTTTCTTTTAGTCTGTACCTGTGAATCGGCCAAGTTTATCTAGAAAAAGTCCATCCAAATGTAAATTAGTTGACGATTATGGACTTGTTTTAGAACTTTCCATTTCATAGCATGATAATCCGATATAAATAGGCGTTGTACTTTTGTGAATAAAATCAAGATTGCATTTGGAAACATGAACTTGATTTAAAATTCGTCATTTGAAATTTTAGATTTGAAATGATGTATTTCAAATACAAATATATTGTTTGGCAAAATATAGAATTTCAAATAACAAAGTTAGAGCTGTCATTTAATATTTCATGTTCTAGGCATGTTTTGAATGTGGTTCAATTTGACTCAAATCCAAATCCAAATTCTTGAAATTTCCAAACATCTCATTGACTCAAATCCAACATTTAATTTTGGTTGCCAAAACACACCACAAAGGAATTATCATATTCTAGTTTTCTACAATCACAAACACTATCATCACAAGGAACAAATATATCCACAATTCTTTACTTTTATACACAAGATGCAATGAACAATACAGGACACTAAATCACAATAATGACAATGAATAGAGCAAAGGTAAAAGACAGGGACCATTAAAAGAAAAATGAAAAACATTTTCAAAATACATTCGCACCAATAAGGCAACAATTATCTATCTCAACCTGATACCTCAGAAAACATGTCTCAGCTTTTAGTTTCGTGCTTTCTTTCACTTTTTGACTACTGCAAGTTGTTTTGTGATGTCTCTTGCAAGAGTTGCAAGACTCAATTGATGAGTGTTCTGCCATGGGAATAGGGTTCGTGTAACTGGAAGTTTCCTACGTAGATCCTGCGGTGCAACATGGGTTTCACAAATAAGTTGGCATTGTCTCGAGAGAAGAGATAAACAGAAATATAAACAGTTACCCCAGTAGACACCTACAAACATGCCCAGTAGCTTCATGCAGAACCCTACCTTGTATGAAAAATTAGTACACTCTACAAATGCTAATTGATTCCCCAGCCAATAGCAGGAGAGTATCTGGGAATGGGTGGATGAATATTACTTTAAACATCCAGTTTTTTTTAATCAGCTATTTATATATATATAGTATACTGTCACCATGGAGGCTCGAACCCGAAACCTAATAGGGAATCCAAAGCGCTTAAATTGCTTGGCCCAAAGTAATGCCCTCTAGTTACTGATGTTTTTTAGCTGAGAGGCACCCACAACATGAACCTAATTGTATGAGTTTTAAGCTCATACATTGAGTGTGTAATATCAAACTACATAATCTAAAACTCCCAGTCCCCAGGACCTATACATTCAATAGCTACACAAGAACCTAGTAATTCACAGACAAGCAGGGCATTGCTTTGAAATTTCCTGGGATATTCTGACGTCTGAAAAAAGAAAACAAAAATATAATATTCCAATGTAACTAGTACCTTGAAAGTGGTATCAGGCAATTTTGAATAAGAACCCTGCCAAAATATTGAATCAGTAACAAGCTTTAACAAAACAAGCAACAAGGAAAGAGATACATTGATAATTTGAAAACCTGAAGAGATGCCATGTACTCTGACTCGTGATGGCGAATAATGTTGGCAATGGTAATTGCACAATCTTCAGGCGACTGAAGTGAGTTAATAAGAAATCAATAATGTGCAATGTATTACCTATAAAAGAGTACTAATCAAGAACAACAGTTCAGGTGCATTGCCTGAAGCATGTATGTTAAGTATGAACAAGTGAACAGATTTCCAATAAATGGTTCATCACAAGAAAGCATAACAATAACCTCTCTCATGATAGTAGTCAGTAGACCATTAGGAAAGTTATTTTGGAGAAAATGATAACAGCATCCTCTGGCACTAAATTATATGGGCTATTAAGTTGCTGGATTTTTTATTGAAAATTTAATCAAGTGAGAACTAACAGTCAACAAAAGATTCAATAGTAGCATTTTCTATTCTTGAACGTAGGGAAAAGTGGTCTAGACCTGAGTTCCGAATTATCATACAGGATAAATAGTATTCCTAACGTCCCAAAATAAGTCTCCACTAAACCAATTTTGTAAAATCTAAGAATAAGTCGGTTGGGATTGGACTTTCTCCTTTAAACCCCATGAGCCTTTGTTGTGACAAACTCAAGGGGTTCTAACAAAGTTGTTAACTTAGGGATATTGTTGAAAATTCGAACTAACAAAAAAAAAAAAAAAAAAGTTGACAAATTTTGGGACGGATGGAGTAATCAACATGTTTTAAGTTGTAACCTGTTCTTTAAAAACTATCAGGCCAACAAAACCAGAGAGGACAACCTTTTGCCACCAAAAATACCAATCATTTGTATTTTCATCTAAAGGGACTCTACACATAGTTCTCCATTGTCTACCCTAAGGTTCACAAATCAAATTACAACTATTTATCCTTTATACGTGTTTACGAATATATTAGAAAGAACAGTAATTTTAACAACAAAGAAGAAATAGAACTGAGAAACCATGCCAAAGGACTGAACAAAAGATATGAGATTATAGTGACCTGAATAATTGTTGAATCTCTGAATGCATTTTTTGTATCTAGCTGCACATTTCCCTCTTCAAAATAATGAGCAACCACCTGAAAGAAGAGAAGGCAGAAATATTGATTATTGTAGATTTATCGTGTATAGATGTAACCATAGACCATGGGTTGCATGGAACACCTAAAGCCACAAACCTAGAACAATGAAAAAAATTTGAGATGTACCTGAATTTTGCCTTTTAGTTCAATTATTTGTAACTCATCCTTGAACTCAATGTTCCATACAGAGCGCCAACTCCCATTGCTACACCAAATGCAAATAGAATATTAATTAGCCATACGAAAGTGGAACTGTTTCAAGATTCTATCCTTGAAGCCCGAAGGTCTTCTGGTACGGTAGAAAAGCAACAATACAAGCATGTATCAACACAGAAATTATAATTATATGCCCTAAAATAACAACCCAATTTTACAGCACAAGTTCTTTCAGCACCAAATTAAATGCACTCACAATCACCCTATATTCCATATACTTCTAATTTACTTTATTACATCCGACATAAGTGATATACAATATCATAAAGGGTAAATAAGGAAACTTATGTGTTGAAGGTTGACAATAAGCAAAAAGTATGAGATATCCAAGAGTACAGGTATTGACAGTATACCGCATAATTTCTCAAATACTCAGCAATTCACATCCCTGACTGTGTAAAGGATGATTAATGGAAGAATGGGAGAACTATAACACCAAATTTATGAAGCAGAGCTCATTGACAGCGAAGCTTTGCCATTGATAGCATAACTATAATTTGAAAATTCCCTGTTAGATAAAATTCAGCAAGTCGTAAATCTAGTCAGATTCTATATACTTGGCCATGGAGCTTCATATTTTAAAAATGCAATGAAAGTTTCCTGAACAGCCTGTTGGTGACTCCAATACAACATGTATCCCTACAAATATACTACTTTGTTAGCTAAAAAAGAAATGTTTTAAAGGAAACGGTCTAGAATTGGAATTTAAACTTCTTCTAGGAAACCCACCAGCTAGATTTTCAAGCATTAACATTTGATGAGGAGGGGTAGGTTGACCATAACCATTCTGCAAAGAGTACTTATGCTCTGATAGGCTCAAATATATCTCATCATAATATTTTGAACAAGAGGGAAAAAAACATAAAAATACATAGTATAACAGCTTCAAAGTGCATAGGCAATTTCTTCCAAGCTGACTATACGACCTATCCTTTTCCAAGTTCCAAGTTCCAAGTAGTAAACCTTGTGTGCATAAGCAAGGATTTAAATCTATTATCTTATTGGTCTTATCGCCTTCAATGGAGTCAATTTCAATTCCACTAAACAACTTGACATAATATCTTTATTTCTTCTTCTCACCTTGTTGGGTTTAGGACTTCCAATTAGATTAAAAAAGACCCAAAATTATCCAATATGGTGCCAAAATTTGCAAAGTTCCTTGGAATCTGTTAAATTTATGAATTTTGTGATGCTAAATTCTTTCTTCTTGATATTCATAACAAGTTTGAATCTAATTCTAATTAGACATCTAATTGAATTAGAACTACTTCTTCAACACTCCCCTCAAAGGCTCAAACTAAAACAAGTAAAGAACAATAAATAAAAACAGTGGAACTAGGTGGGAAGATAACGGTGATGATGACAAAAATTTGATCCATCACTGTCACCACCTAATACTACTCCCTAGCCAAAACCTGAACTTGAACGATGAGGTTTGTTGCCAGCATGAAAGTAACTCAAGAATAAGAAAAGTTGAAGAGAAAGAAGACCAGCAATGAAAAAGAAAGGCTACAAAAAAAAGAGACTAGGGCTAGCTAGTTTATGAGATACTCCCCTCACAAGCAAGATAAACTTTTGCATGTAGAGCAATAATCTTAAAAAAAACAATAAATCAGAAAAATAAGTTGAATTTTTTTTCACGAACCGATGAAGAAGAAAGAATAAAAGTATTGATTGGGCAAGCAACCCAAGACTACTACCAAAAATACAGAAAACTCAAGAGACTCTCAAAATAGATGATCAAAAGACTCTAATACCATGTTAAATTCATAATTTCTTGATGATCTTGATTTAACTTGATTGATATTCATGGACTGAACTTTACAATGTACATATAGGCTATAATAGAGTCATTTTCCTATTTGAGATAGGATAACAAGTTTCAATTGATATCTATTTATGTCTATATCTGTAATTAGATCTTCAACAAAATCTAAGACAGTATAAGATCCTGCAAGGCTCCAACCAAACCATACCATGAAAACAAACAAGAACAGCAACAAATAGTAACTCAACCCCAAAGCCACTCTACAGTTAAATAGCAATGAAGCACAGAAGAAACAGCCAAATATAATGGCACATTAGTTTAACAAAAGAGAAGAAAATGTAATTTGACAGATTTTCACAAACCAGAAATTCTGTGGGCTGTGTCTAGCAGCACAAATCACCACAACAAGCTCAAAATCAGACCCTGGTTCCTCCACATCCTTCCCATTTACACAGTAGACTGAACAAAAACCTTTTGGATAAACTTCACCAACATACTTTAGTACCTCAGCATCTAGAGCACATCTGCCATTAAGAAAATGGCATTAATAAGGAAGAGAAAAAAGTAACATCTATATGATTATACAAAGAGAAGGTGGGTCAAGGTCAGCTCTAAGACATCACTTCAGCAGGCAAAAATCCCAGATCTGTTCTAATTCAACATAATTACATAAATTATAGAACACATATTCTTTCTGTTCAAGGTCTTAAATGCGAAGCATGTACATTCAAATTTAAACAGAAATTATAAATTGCACAGCTCTCATGAGCAGTAGCATACTATAAAAATAACTACATAAATTTAATGCGGATTAGATGATAGATCACCAAATATAGGATCGAAATTAATGAAAATTAACACTGCTTGCATTTAACAGAATGAAGGGAATTGTGAAGGTAGTATCTTTCACTATTGGACAGCCAAAAAGGAAAAGAATGAGAATATAGATAAAAATTCATTTCGACAGGCCCACATTTTTATTCCCCTCCATAAGTGGAAATAAAGAGATGAAACCTGGTGAATTAAAAGGAGACATTTTAAAAAATTCAAAACCAACTACAAGTCATAATTTAAGATTCACATTGTAAGGGAATACCAGTAAATAAATATACACAACGTTTCAAGAATAACATAATTCATTTTCCTTTCCTTTCTCATTGCATGTCCACACATAAAAAGAATATTTAAATTTCATTAGCTTTCTATATCAACTACAAATGCTTAGTGAGATGTTTGAGGTTACTATGTCTGAGCTAAAACTGAAATCAGTCAAAAAGAATTTTACACTACGGATAAACAGAGAGCTGTAAACCATACCGAAATTCTTCAACATATGCAGATGAAAGTTCCTCATCATTTGCAGGCCTGACGTCTGTACAAACCTGGATCAATTTAGCATGTTATTATATTAAAAAGGAGATGAAAGCTAAGGAAAGAAATTAACAACAAAAATTAAACACACTAAAATGTTAAACGAATTCAAAGAAAATAAGAACTAGAGAGCATGGAAGATTTTATAAGCAAGAAACAAGAAATGAATAAGAGTGATTTACAACTGTTTCTGATCTAGACCAACAGTCTTCATCACAAATTAAATAAAAATTAATATAATCAAAGAAACTTATGGTACTGAATATATGCAAAATAATAAAATGCAGTGATACAATTTTCTCTTTCCTTGCCTTTTCTAGGGATTTCATTGTCAACTAAAGAAATCCAAATGAGTATGTTGAAGTATGGAAGATCATGTAAAGCACTGCACTCATGACCCACCTCAACAAAGGCTATGGCAAAATTTCATAACTGAGTAGTAGCTTTTTGCAATAAGCCAAAGTGAGCAAGATTCTTGATTAAGAACATATCTTACTTGGTTTACATGGTCAACTGTAGCAACTTGAGCATTCCTCGGATCAAGATAACTATTTCCATCAAGCTCCCCAAAGGACGTTATCATCACCTGCCAACAGAAAGGGACATAGGAAACTGACATCAATCAGGATTCTGGCTTCCAAATAAATGCATATCAATTAAATCAGTTACTCTCAGAACTAGTTTGGAAAGAAAATAAAATGCAAAGTATGTCCATTAAGGAGTAAATATCAGAAATGAAATGAGGGGAATACGAATTTAATTTTGGTAAGTGTAATACTCAATCATCCCTTTCATAAAAAAACAATTGCAATGCTACACAATTCCAATATAAAATGAAGTACTAATTTATTTAGGTTGGTTTACAGTACCATTCTTGTTAAGCAATACTCACCTACTTGACCTAACATAAAAAATGCAAACTGACATGACCTTCCCCCATAACTCCTAAAAGTACCAACAAGCACTGAAGCTCAAAATAGATAACATTATACCCTAAGTAACAATTTTAAAAAAACGCATTAAAGCTCGAAATGGATAAGATAAAACCCTAATAGATGAAAAAATAACAATTCCAAAGGTGAAATGAAATGTATCATTTACAGAAACGAGGATTGATCCTGAAACATACTTCACCACATCGGCTAGGCATTTCAAGGCAAATCATGTGCAATTTATTGTACTGAGGAAACGATTCCGCTGCCGCCTCGTTGTACACACAATCGTCATCCAGAACCGATCGCAAATCTGAAAAAAAAAACAAAAAACAAAAACTCTTCAATCGATACAGACGAGCGCACACATGCCGGAGCGAATCCGCTGAAATTGAGAAATGGAGCGAGCAAGTGAGAGAGAAATGAGAAATGACCTTTGGCGATGTATTTGATTTCGCCAGCAGGAGCATTGAGCAGGAACCATTTGGCGATCTCCAACTTCTGCGAGTCGCTAAGTTCCGATCCCTCATACTCTTCCTCCGCCATTTCTGCGGTTCCCAAACTTTGGAACCAAATGCTGCTCCGCACCTGCAGTGAGTGAGAAGGAGGAGACGAGTCGAAGAGATGAAATTGGAAGGAGAAGAAAGAAACAGACGAGTGTGGTGTTTTGGTGTCGATTGAAAATCTGGTGTTTGGAGGCAAAAATAAAAATAGAATAAAAATCTAAAACGGAGCGGAGGTGAGAACCGTCGATTTGTGGGACCCACGGGGTGTACCGAGCACTGACGATGTAAGATCTGGTTGGTTTGTGCGGCGGTTGCAGAGGATAAAACCGGTAGTGAATTGTGTGACCTGTAAAGGAGGATGCTGTGTTGAAATGATTTGGAGTGGTGGAACTGGAAATGGGACTGTTACAAATACTTCGGAGCCCATCCTATCCGTTGATTCATTCTATTCCAACCATCCCATCATAATATATGTACTATATAGTCTACACTCATATTACAAATCTTCAAAGACTAAGCAATATGTTTATTTGATTTTCTCCTCCCTCTTCTTAATTTCAATTTCAAATTAATTTGGTTCACCACAAAGTCACCTCAGGGTGTTTGAATTAGCTTCTCAATAATAGTTGATAAGCAGGTAGAGCTTTAAATATTAATGTGCTCTGACTCTTTTAAACAATAAGGTGTTACATGTTTGGTAAGAAAG
>JAYMSZ010000198.1:0-24635 GCA_036897665.1 Pelargonium citronellum
TTTAAAATGACACGTCAGCGACACGTCACCCAAATTAAAATGTCACATTGGCGCCACGTCACCTAACTAATGGTTCCGTTAGGTCAAACTAATGGAGGGACCTGTGTGACATATTTTCCGTTAAGTTGAGAACTGCTGTGGCTTTATTTTTAGTTGAGAACTTGACTAGTCAGTTTTTAATAGATGGGGATCTCCAATGTATTAAACCCTTAAAAAAAACGTATCACAAGCATTTGGTCATGAAACTAAAAATAGCAGTACATGAAGTGATCCAATGACATATATGCCAATGGCTTTGTCATTTGGACTAGACTTTTTGTCTGTAGCGGGGAAGTGCTTCAAATATAGAATTAACTTAAAGCATTTGTATATCCTGAATTTTGTTAATACGATTAAATAAATAACTGAAAAATACATTCTCTCATTACATGACAAGCATATGCATAATGATTTTTTCAAAATACCTAAATTACCCTTCTTTCTTATTTCTCCTATTGAATCCGTGGAAGATTCCGGCTAAGATATCCAGATTCCGGCATCTGCAAATGTACGCCGGAATCTTCAAAGTGATGAACAAATATTAAATTTCAAGTTTATGAAATAGAACTCAAGTTAATTCATTGTCCTAAACTTTAATGAACTCAACTTTTATCAACTTTCTAATATCCAGACAAAATACAACACCATTCTTTTTTTCAAATCTCAGATATGGGCAAAAAAACAAAACTAATAACTCATAACGACTAAAATTTTTGTTCATCACGAAATTACAAGATACATTAACAAATTAGAAAATTTTCAAATCCAATGAGCACAAAACATCCCAAAACAAATTGAACTCGTCCAGTAGATGGATCAGAAATTAAATGGAAGTTTCAAGCACAAACCCTCATGTGGCAGAAAAAGATGGTGTTTGTGTAGGAACTTTGATGAAATTGAGATAGAAATTTTCTGTTTTATATATCTTTTCCTTTATTTTTTTAGAATATCTCTCTTTGAATGGATCAAAAAGATGGTAGAGAGCAACCTTCCAACTAAAATTTCTCATCTTTTAGTTGGTTAAAAAATTTCAGATTTGTACTCCTCATTTTTAGAAATTCATATAGAACCTGTCCAGATCTTGTTCTTGATAGTGGCGACGATGGCTCTCGGCTGCGACGGTCTGAGTTCGACGGCGTGGCTTTCGAAGGTCTGGCTTTGAAGATGATGAGAAGAGGAGGTGATGGATCTTGAAGAAGGTGGCTCTCAACGGTGATGGCTCAGCGACAGTCCGGCGATTGCTTGACGACGACTGGGATCTCGGTGGCTATGGCTCTCTGTTAACAGAGTGTGAGAGGTTGTGCATAAAATAGGGTTTCATTAGCTATATATGAAAAATAAAATAAAATAATAGGGGTATTACCGTCATTTTGTAACATAACTTAACATAGTTATAACAAATCAGATTGTGGAAAGTTTATGAGATTCAATTTTTGTTAAGTACAATTACTTTTACGTATCGTTTAGATCGTGGAATCTAAATTACCACGAATTTTATATATTAAGGGAATTTAGATTCCTGAAATACATATTACTAAAAAGTTAAGAATATGTGTGTATTGAAAATAATTTTAAAATACTATGTTTGAATTTCATGTACTAAAAGTTAAAAACCGTATGAATATACAACTAGAATTAATACTATCTGTAAACTGGAATTGGTTTGACGTCACTGCTGACATTTTTTGCCGTTGGATATCCATTATCGTATATAGTGTTTCATATCATATATATGATTAGTTTAATATTGGAGCAATTTAGCCATTTAGGTACTGATTTGAAATTTGTAGGCAATTCTTGTACATTGAATCTTTCAAGCAGCAACCTGATCAGACCGTTGCTTACTCGACAGATAACTTTGATTTCATCTTTCACATTCATGTTTCACACACAACAGCAGCTGGTAGTGGTGTATATATAGTTCCAATATTTATTTCCGAATTCTATATATATAGTTCTCACAAATAATATTCCTAGAAACATATGTAGTTTAATTTGTACAGCAAAAACCTTCATTCACTAGCAACCTTGACCACCTGTTTCCCAACATTTTGGCCAGTGAACAGTCCAATGAGAGCTCCTGGTGCATTTTCAAGGCCCTCAGCAATGTCTTCCACATACACCACCTTTCCTTGTTTGATGTGAGGCATGATCATCTCCAAATACTTGGGATATTTGTGGTAGTGTTCGTTCCATACGAATCCTTTTCAAAACGATGTTGGTTAAGTTGTGCACACCCTCAAGGCTGCTCCAAGTTGTACTGTGAAATCATCCCACATGCAGCAATACGGCCATGGACCCTCATGTTTTGTAGCACAGCATCAAGCATCTTACCCCCAACGTTCTCAAAGTATATATCAATGCCTTCAGGAAAGTACCTGCATGCAAATTTTGTTGTGATTACCAACACAATGACAAAAGTACTTCATGAATTGAACTTTAAAATTTGATGGATGGAAAACATTACTTGAGTACTCAATAAGAGCATATACATGTAACTAGTAATATATAAGTAAATGATAGAGGGCTTGTTTGTTTGATACTTCAAAAATTTATAGAGATAAAATGTTGGGAGAAACCATTAGGAGGTAAAATGCACATAAAGAATACAGATTTCGTTTGGAAACCAATTTTGGAATATGTTAAAAAACCTATTTCAAAAAATTAAATTGTTTGTTAATATGGTGTGAAAGTAAGAGAATAATTATGAATTTACTAAATTCCAACCCTTTGTTTTCTATAATACTACACTTCACTAGAAAAACTAATATGAACTGAGGAGTGTTTAAGTCATTAATCTAACTCGGTTGAGTGGGCGGTAGGGAGAGGATGGGGGAACGTGTACTCGTTAGGGGTAGTACAAACTGTGCAAGCTGAAGGGGAGAACTACAGTGCCTTCGGTTTAGTGATAGAAGACATTCGACATTTAGCGTCGGAATTAGATGATTTGTCGTTAAATTTTGTTCGTCGATCTGCGAATCGAGTGGCTCATGCTATTGCTAGGTCTTCGGTGTCGGTGCCAGGTCTAGAGGTTTGGATTGGGTCTCAATCCCCTGTTGCTCTCGGTTCTTTGTTAGCCGATGACTTAAATTAAAAATATTTCTATTTGTGAGCTCAAAAAAAAAAAGTCATTAACCTAACTAAAAGACGGAGCAAAATGAGGTTGAAATTTCCAAAAAAGTTGTGCAGGAGCCTTCTACCTCATGTGAAAAAATCTCTTGTCAAATGTGAAAAAGTGGAAATGTCTTAAAATTGTCAGTGGCATTTCCAATAACCAATCAACGTTTGATGTTAATGTTTATGGACATTGTCTTATATAAGAGCCAAATAGAGGACCCAACTTTGTGTAGATATATAAATGGACTCTATTCATACTCTACCTTTTTAAAGCTGCATCCAAGTTTGTCTCTTCTTTATAGTTGAAAGCCTCGTCAAACCCAAACTTGTTCTTCAGCAAATCCACCTAATATACATCAATTATAATATAGTCAATAAAGTCCCAATTAACTGCAAATGGTGCTTCTTCAAGAAACCAATTAATTTGGAGGTGTTGATACCTTTTGGTTGGTTCCAGCACTGCCCACAACATAGCAGCCCATCAACTTTGCAAACTGCCCAACAAGCTGACCAACTGCCCCAGATGCTGCTGAAATGTACACAAACTCTCCCTTCTTGGGTGATGAAAACCAGCAAATGCAGTCATACCAGGCATACCTAGGATAGGAAACACAAATTCAAAACAAACCAAACACAGTACTAGTAAATAATCAATTTCATATTCTTGTATACAATAGCTAATGCCAATTAAGTAATTACCAAGAATTCCAGTATAGTAGGATAGGGGGACATCAGTATGGTGAATCTTGAACAAAGAATCTGGAGCTGTTATCAGACTGTACTCTTCCCAACCCGTCCCTCCCCAAACTAAGTCGCCTTTCTTGAAATCGGGATGGCTAGAATCCAAAACCTTAGCAACTCCATATCCAGTAATGGGCTGTACGTTCAAGTGCATGCATGCATATATGAATATTACAAGACAACACCCACAAAACAACTTATAGAATATGATATAATTAGCACAACGTTAGCTACTCACGGAACCGGGAAGGAAGGATTCAGTGTAACTTCCCTTGAACATATTTCATGCGGTTTCGCATGTAGGGGTCGCAGGAAAGGTAGAGGTTCTTGACCACAACAGCCTTAGGGCCATCTTCTGGGAGCTTGCATGAGGTTGATGGTGGAAGAGGTTAAAACCATGTCGGATTCTTTGGGAAACCCGGTTACATAGTCCTTCAAGAGCACCTGCTTGTTCCTGACCTCATGATCTGCTGAACCCATCTAGCTATAGCTGATATGATCTGTAGGTGAATTAAGGCGGTACTGAATCTGATTGCTGAAACGTGATATATGTGATGTGGATATATAATTGAGGAACAAGTGATGACGCTGCCTAAATGTGAGCTTGTGGCTGTGGTTAAAATGATTGTGTTTGTGGGTCAATGGGTTCAGCTTTAATAAAACACTTGATGTTCTCATGATATAGTCGTTTTCCATCCATTAATCAATTTGTCAATCTACTCATTATCCATTATTTTCACTTTATGGTCACTCTTAATCTCAGCCAGTTATTAGAGAGCCAAAATTTCCATTTGATCAGGATTTCAAACGTCCATCTCAAATTATGTAAATAAAATCTCTGAGTATGTATTTGGATCTTAGGTACAACTGCTTGCTGCATGCATGTTATAATATCTCATATTTTCTCGAGATTAATATAAGTGTTTTTATAGCGTAACGGAATATGAATTCTAAAGAGAGTGATAGCCCATTTCTATATACAAAATGTTTATTTGTGAATGTGACAAATGTGATGACATTCAACTTTTTCTAGCTACTAATAATATTTCAAATGCAGACCAAAAGTATGGTCCAAAATACATTCACGACCAAAATGGTTGAGATATAATTCAATTCAATTCAATTTGTATTTTTATTCTTGGAGTTGACTTGAAAGGTTGGAATGGAAGAATTGAACCACAAATATACATGTGATTTTGAAAGATCACAAATCTGGGTTTCCAAACAAATCAGACATGGACCCCATCCCAAGTCCTATATATTATGTTGCACTGTGAAACGATGTTGTTCCATAATAATACGTTTTTATTATACAACTTGTTTTCCTATAAATAAAAACCAGGAATGAACATTTGTTCTCATATATTAAGCAAACAGTTCCTATAAACTCATGAATACGTGTAACAAATTCAATAAATACTAATAAAGATACTATCGTAAAACACCTATCACCAGGCCAAATGTCTCGAAAATTATAATTATTATATATATTTTTAAATAACAAAATAGGATTGGTTCAACGGAACAAAACATGCCACCATGCGAGGCATTCCAGTTCCTATCTCTCAAAAGCTAACAATACCCAGAAAAATACAACCTTACAATTAGGAGCACAACTCCATAATTTATCCGGCAATAGAATTACAACAAAAATACAACACCATAGGTTAGAGCTCATACTTATTTCGGCACCTGGTTCCATTGTACGGACCAGCCCTTACGTACTGATTTGGTCACTGTCTGAGATGACCCTTTATATTCTTCAAGTACGGCAACAAATAATGTCACAAACTGTCATCCCTTTGGCTGTCGATGGCATACCCGTTTAGCAATGACTGGCAGTGCGAATATGAATCATGCGCCAGAGACTGCACACACACAAACATATCAAACTGTGTTACAACTAATTTGGCTTAACCCGTGACCAAAAAACAAAACTGGTTCATATGTTGTATTATTAATAAGTGCTGAATTCATCTAAAAGAAAATGATGGGAAAAACTGAGGATGCTCCAAATACCTGTTCCTGTGAACGGAAATACATGAAGGGTGTATAGTGCAGGAAATTCGACACCCTTGAAGTATATATATCAGCATACCTGTGATTGAAGGAATTAGAATACAAGAATGATATTCAGAAAGTTATTGATGTTACATATTAATGCCTGTAATGTCTATATAGAAAGAAATGAAAGAAAGCTTGTCAAGGCAAGGAAACATACTTTTCAATTTGTCTGATCAAGTGACTTTTATCCCAAAGACCTGCACGTGAAAGATAGCCCCATCTATGCAAAACTAGCGACAGGTTAATACATATTCATATGCTGGGTGTGATGAGACTCGCAATCACATCTGAAGATGCGAAGTGACAAAAATATTTCCCTATGGATGACTTCCAAATTATTAACTTTATAACATTCCGATTGCTCGGAATAGAAAATTGACTAGAGATTTGTGAAACTCAAAGCAACACCTATTAAAGATATTGTAAGTTGGAAGGAATGTTGACTAGAAAATTGACCAGAGGAAGGAATGTTGGAAGTTGAAAGCTGTTGTTTCTTCACGGCATTCATATTTTATGATAAAAAAATTGTGGATAAACCATGATGCACATGCTCATAGACTTCAGTGTAAACGAGTTTAAATGTTCTCATTCTTCGTGTTGCTCAAGCAATTTTCATCCAAACAATAGACAGAAATTAAATTTTCACAGATAAAACACTGCCGTGTACGATATATTAGACAATTTAAGAACTTAAAGACAAGTGAGCACTTCTACACCATGATTGCTCCAACCTTGCATTACCTTTCATTGAAGAGCTCTCCATCCGTTTCTAGCATTGGACCAATGCTTTGGTCAAGTCTTTGCATGACAATAAGCAGCTTCTGCATGCTTTCAGTCAATTCTTGATCAGCCATGTTTGTTGCAGCAAGAGTCTGAAAGTACACATAAAAACTTTTAATGGAATTCTACATTTTCATGATTTGAAGAAGTTTTTTGAAGGGGAGAGAGAGAGAGAGAGAGAGAGAGAGAGAGAAGGCCCTTTGAACTGAAAGATGTCAGATTTTCAATCAGGAAGTGTTAGCTGGTATATGATAATAATCTTACAACACAGGAGAAATTATATAATAGGATGAAGCTTACTTGAGCAGGACGCCCTTTAATTCGTCTTTGCAAAGCAAGCCGAAGTTGGTTAAAGAGATCCCCAACAACCTCCTTTTGATTTATAAGTTCTATCAACTTGCCCCTTTTACTTCGACTACGAATCAAAGAAGTATACTGCATTTCAAAAGTCCCAGACAATGAAAACCCTTAGAATGCCGGGAATATCTATAGAAATTGGCAAATACAATTTGGTCTAAAGAATCAACACATACGCGTCAAGTATCATATGAAGTCAGAATATGTCTTCTTTAGTTCAATTTTCATTTCAGCCTTATTTAGTATTAGTTTATGGATATTTAGAAATTATAGTTTCACTTGCCCACAGCAATGGCCAATGGAGTTACATACTAGGTAAAGTTGTAACTAGCTACACCAACCTCGTCTTCCAATTCTCGGCAAATCAGTGCCGTTCGCCATCGTAGGTGAACTTTGGACTGACTTACATCAGTGTAGATATGGTCACCAACATACAATATCTCATCTCCATGGACATTCAGGGAATTCTCAATCATTTGAGCACTTCCACCAGAGTACAAACCCCCTGGAAAATAAGATAATACTGTGAGAACACAGAGAAAGTAAGACCTCCCTAAACTACACAACGGAAACAATTATCAAGACATTTTAAAACTAAAAATTACAGCGAATGATCCATATTGAGAGTGGAATTAACAAAAGTTTGACCTCTTATAAAGACATGTCATTCAGCTGAGAACAATATTCACATAAAAATGATCATATAGATTGATGGTAACTTCTCATTTGCTACCAAAAAGAGAACATGAAACATTCTGAGCTTAACGATTGAAAAACAATGACTTTTCATGTGCCACAGGACAGGATTGCATGGCACCGTTGACGCATTATGGCCATACCTTAAATCAAAAGGACAAAAGAGCAACTTCAAATGATGTGCACAATACACCTACAGAGTTAGCCTGGCGGTGAGGCCCATCCGGTAATCAGTGAGAATATACATGCAAGAACAAAAATTCATACCACAGCCTCTGATGATATTTATTCAAGGAAATCATCACTTTGATGAAGTTTTTTGAGTATTATAGTTCTTCAAGATGAAAAACGATCCATCTAATTGTAGACACTCTTCTTTAAATAGTTGTAGTTTTACAAAGGTAACAAATATGTGCAACTTAGAGATAATCCAAGTTTTGAACATATTAACCTCCAAACTATGTAGCTATATGCTGATTGACAAGGACAAGGGCTAAAGCACCTGTAACGGCCTTGAAGCACGGGCGCATGAGACCCTCACCCGTCACCACTTCATACATCGGGTGTGACGTTTGGAAGAACTCTGGTTTCCTTGCTGAAACTATAACCTACACCAAATAAAGATGCCACAAAAATGCTATGTGTTCTTTATTTTCATCCAAAATTCCAGCATTTAGTAGTTTCAAGGGAACTTATTCACAGTTTCAAAAAGTAAAAAAGGACAACTGTCCAGTGGTCCAAGACTTCCAAATTGCCATCTTATAAGTTATAAGAAAAGAATACCCCATGCCCTAACTATACCACTCACAAATTGGCTACATTTGAAATAATTAGGAACTATATATGAGGTAAATGAGGTCAACTCACAATGTCAAATAGATCGCGCCAACCCATATCATTAGGAAGGTATCTGTTAAAGGAATGCTGCATCATTTTGTTCGTGTAATGATAATCCGAGTTGGTAATAAGCACAAGTTTTTTACCAGCCTGATTCATGAAAATGTTCAATAAAATGAGAGTTGAATGATTTCACATCCCATAGATATGATAAGTTATATGCAATACCTCCTTTTGATCCAAAAGTGCCAAAGGTATTTCTGGATCAGGCTCCACAAACAATTCAGGTTTAGACATTATTTCACTCTGTAAATATGGCAACAGTCACACATTGAGAGTGAACCACAATGATAAGTTGATAACCAATGAAAAATAAATATATCCATGTATACATTACCTTAAGCTGCCCTTCTACATGTGCCCTGAAGAGGGCCTTCCCAACAGCCTGAAACCCATGCCATAAAACATAAGTTAATAGAAATGTTGACAGGAATGCAAAAAATTACTTCCATTTTCCTAGAAAACTTTTAACATCACATTGCCTTGTAAAGTCCTTTATAGTCAAGTGGACAAACTTCTGTTGGTATAACTCCTTCATCCAATCTCTCGACCATCTGAAAAAAATCATATGACAAAAAGGTAATGTTCAATACTGTTGGCTATGCAAGAGAGACACAGAACTGAGAAGCATTGAGAATTTACACTTGGCAATATGAATAAGGTGGGGGTGTAATAGATAAGATGCAACAATATGAACAACCCAATGTAGTGGTCAGAAGATAAGAAAGATTCCTCGTGGAGTCACATGTTTGTTTGCTAACAAATAGAAGAGTACAGCTTCAAGATAGAAATATAAGAATATGCAATAGAATCTACAAGCTATTGCATACCAAGACCATAACTGAATTTGTGGATTGCCTACACACACACACACACATATTGACTTGATTAGCCATTTAAATTACAGCACTTCAACGATATTCTTAAAGGCCCAGTGAAAGGTACTGAGGTACAAAGTGAAGGGAAGGTCGGTGTCTTAGCTAAAGGACTGAACTCGCATTATAACCTCATCATGAACATATAAGAGTTCACTCAAACAATTAGAACATAATAATAACAATAGCAAGTTTCCGCTTACAGTACGGCATTAAACTACCTGCATATAAGCCACAGCTTCTGAAACAGAGAATAGTGTATTGAGGAACTCCCAACGGCTCTCCTTCCGCAGATCCACCAGCTCTCGCCCATACAACTCACTTCCATGCAAAGATAGAAAGTTTATTCCAGATTTTCCACAGAATGCATCAATTTACTAAATAGTATGGTATCCAAACAAGGCATAAACTAGATTGAGATAGAATGTAATAGGCACTGATTGCCCATAACCAATGACAAACACAAGTTAAAACAGAACCCACAGGCATGATATCTTGGCCAAGTTTTATTTTTCTCTCTTAGACAGACCATTCAATTAAAAATATCTTTTCTTAATGAGAATAGTATTTTTTTAGTAAACCCACTATGTAGAAGTTAGTTGAAACTTGAAATAAATTTACAACCCAAAAATTTATGAGTAGCAATAGCTGAGGCCCCAAAATTACAATACTCCCTCCATCCTCTTTAATCGTCCACTGTACTAAAAATTCAATTCTTCACTCTCCCTTTTGATAAGAGAATTATGCTTGGATAACCAATAATATCCTTCAATTAAGTTAGTTATAACTACTTAAGTTACAACAATGGCTCATGAGGGTAGTAAGAAAATAATAAATTTAACCTCATTTTTTTCAAAAAAGTCAAATAACAGGTTTAGTAATATCTAAATTTCTAAAATGGGCAATGATACACTTGTAGATTGGGCAAAAACTTTCAGATTTGAGCATTAAAAATTTAATCTATTTTTTACTTTGTCATGATGATGCTATCTTGACAGAATGTACCTTATGATGATGCATTCTCAACCTAGTTCAATACATTGTGTTTTCACTCTATTTATCATGTTCTGAAAAATACTCACCAACCCCCTCCCCCGCCCCACTTTTGAATTAGTACATGTCTCCCTTAATGTTCCTTCATATTGGTTATCAAACATCATCAATCGAACCTTCAAGTTTTAATACAAACCTTACTTCTCGAGTAGATAGCATTCTTGTACCATGCATAGCCCTCTTCACATAACCAAATCGATCAGCCTTAACCAAATTTCCTTTCTCTTTGTCTATAACAAGCCCTCTAATAACCTGAATAAAGCCAAGGAAGAAAGTATGCTTAGAAGTTAGAACCATACCCATAATTGCATATTTTACCAATCACACATCATCACAACATAAGTGTGCTTAGAAAGGGGGAAAAAAACAAAAAAGATGTTACCAGGTCTGGGTCAAAAGCGAGTCCATCTACAGGGAAGCCCATGTTCCTTAGGTTGTCCATACAGTAATCATAAGCCCGCCCTTCCCAAGCCTGCAAGAGCATTATTTCACTTAGAAAATCTCAACTATCAAACTACTAAGTCAACTAGCTATCCAAATAAGTAAGAGTAGTTAGCAACTAATGATTAAGGAAAACAACCATGTCCAAACCAAGAAACCTGCTGACAACAACTAAACTCCTAACTCCTTAGGTAATGATTTACATATGAAATCATATGGAAACCTTAATCTCCATAGCACCAATACAAAAGAAGTCGCTACTAATCAATCTGCTTCAAGTACATAAATTAACCAATGTGAGAAAGAGCACAAAACTCAATATAGATCTATCTGCAATGGTAACCCAAAGTTAGCACCAAGATATATATGAACAAGACACCAGCCTAAGACTAAAATAACAAAATGAATCATTTTTCTAATTCTGATGTGACGAAAATAAGAATTATTATTTACCTTCACATTATAATGCACCAAGGTGTAGTCCATATCATATCCAATAGCACTGATGGACCGGAGATTCAATGTGCGACTACAAAATATACCGCGAGGTGAATGTCTCGATGAAAAGGGACTCTGCACAAGATCACTGCTTTGTGAGATAGATGAAGGAAATGAAGTAGTCCAAATAAATTAGAAAAGCCTAAGAGGTCATTCTTTGATGGTAAATCAACTTAACATGAAATAAAATAGGAAGCATATAATAAACAACAAATCTGCAATGGACGAAAAAGCACATCAAATCTCAAATGCGTGAGACTGTTCAGACTGATGTAGTTAAAAATTAAACCTGTTAATATATTTTTGCACACACATAAGGTTACTAGCAATTGCAAATCTAGGGATCATATCTCCAGATTCTCCACCAATGTGATATGCCCATGGACTGAAAAGAATTGATTGTGAAAAGCAAAGTTGATCAAATAGAAGGGTTAAGAGAAGGATTTGATGATAAAAAGTTTGAACTTTATATACCTAGCTCTATGTATGATGTCCTCAATGAACATGTACTGTCAAATTCATAGTCATTGTCGGGTGAAGATAAAATGATAATTAAAGGCAGAGAAGAGCACCTAAAGTATTAGGAGAAGAAAACTAGAATTTCCATGCTTCCGTGATGAAAGAAACTAACTACCTTATATCTAACTAGGAAATAACAGGCTGTCTAGTGGGCCGAGAGAGAGAGAGAGAGAGAGAGAGAGAGAGAGAGAGAGTAGCACTTGTAGAAAGAGTTGGTTTACTGCACCTGAATACCCAAGTCCCTAAGCAAGTCTTCAGCTCCTTCAGCTTCCATCTGGGCTACTTTCTCAATTGGACCTTCTAAGGTTGCCTGACCATTTCCTGCTTAAGAGATCAAAATGTAGACATTTTGTAAATATAGAGAAACCTTTGGATATAATCACCAAATCCTATCATATCAGAACTAAAGCAAAAAATCTGGTGAGGTAGCCACCAGGACATGCTACTTCTTGGAACAAAATGTTGAGCCTTTGACAGATAACATGAATTTCTACTACATCATTGAACTCTTAAAATGATTGGTATTGCAAATTTAAGTAATGTGACAAGGTGTTATGATTCTTCGAAATTACAACAGATGAGATAGTAATATAAGAAAATTTATAAAGATAACCGATAACTTTGATCAGAGAAAATCTATGACGAGGACTTGTGGGAAAATCTGAAATTTCCTTTATATACCGCTTAGGTAGCAAAGTTCCATTCCTTTGCAAGTTTTAGTAAAAACAAACCCTTGAAATTATTGTAAATCGTAAATATTATTCTATTGCATTACGAACAGAGCCACAGATACAGCATGGAAGACCAAACATCTAGATGCAGAATCCTTAGGTTTACTTAATCAGTAGTCTTTCTCAAGCATTAGATGGAGGATGGCTGGGACCTAACTCCATTATTTATAGGCTCTCAGTCTACCCGTCAAAAACTTAAAACCCGAGGGATAACATTAACGCCTTATTGGCATAACTTGCAGAGTGATTTTAAGGACATATCATTTGCTGCCAATATTAATGTGATCAAATATGGAGATACTAAAACAGAATAATGAGTGGATTAATATCAGATAAAAAACTGAACTTCAGCTTCTCGACTGTATCAACTATCAAGTTTCAAAACTATACACAGTTCACTATACAAGATGAAGATATAAATTCCAGTGTATTAACACTTTTGCACTGCATTTTTAAATGCGGAAAAAATGAGTCCTTCCAAAACGTGGCCTTAACCACTACCTCTTTCTCTCGAGAATAGCTCATTAAGATCAAAAGCGTGAGACAAGTAGTGAAAGCAAAGCAAGCAAGAAGAGAGACAGAGAAAATGGGAAAGGTACCAAAAGCCTGAAGATGATCGAGCTTGAGACTCAAATCCCCCTTTGTGCTCTCTCCCAGATAATCCACGTCGCACTTACTAGAAGATATCACCGAGAACACATCGTCCCCGACCTGCTGCTGCTGCTGTTTCGCGTCCACCGAACAGCGACAACAACCCACCGCAGCTCTACCGGAAATCACATCAACCCTTCTGGGTCTGATGGGTGTCGTCAGAACAACACCGGGACTGCTCAGGTACCTCGACATTGAAGCAGCTGGGCAAGAAGATGGGAATCTGCCCAAAACCTCTGTCGCATACATGTCGATGATGTTTTTTTACAGTGATGTTGAAGAGAGGGCGGAGACCAAAAAAATCAGGGCAGTGGTCGTTTTGATTGGTGAGTGAAGTTGAAACTTGGAAAGTGCTTGAAAAAGCAGTTTGTGGATAATTCAGGGTTTGGGTCTTGTCGCTCAGCTGCTTTATTTTCTACACCTTTTTCTCGTTTGGTCTAAATTCTATCTTTATTTCATCCTTTCGCCAAAAGGTCTGCTCTTTTTCAATGCTGTGTTGATTCTTCCCAGTAATTTTCCTGGGTCTCTAATCTCTTCTGTATCTATATTTTCTCAGTTGGCCATTGCAGCAGCTCCAGTCAAGAACTGGGCTAAGGTGGGCTTCATGGGTAGAAAAAAAATTGCAAGCTTTTTCTGGTGTGGCCCTCCGGGCATTGACCTGGCCCAGCCCATACCAAAAGGTCAGATTTTGCTCTCTATTACAGTAATATTATTCCTCAAGTAGAGTATTTTGCAATGGGTGTTCAGTGTTTTTTTGATAAGGAACGCATCATACCCAAAATAACAATGTTTCTCACCCTAGATTTCAGCCCACAAATCACACCGTATTCCGTCGACAAGGACAAAAAGACTCGAACTTGAGACCTCAGACCACTTGGCCCAACGTGTCTTGGTGTTTAGTGTTCATAGAGCAATTTTTGCAAAAGACATTGGCTACCTCATGATGGAATATTGGAATGGATTTTGTATCACTTTCAAGTTTGTCTTTTTATTTTTTTAAATGATCATCACAACTCATTCTTTATCTTAATGATAATTTACTTTGCATTCAATTTTGTTTTATTTTCTTGAACTTGCCAAGGAAAGCTAAGATGCAAACCATTAAATATGTGTGTGTGCGCACTTATTTATATTCATGTTAAGAAGTCCTGATTGGTGTACCGACATTGTTAGAGAAACAAGGTTCCATCAGAATTAACACTGAGAAAGTCTGTATGGGGTCTTAGAGATGATTAGATCAAAGAATTGATGGATCATACTTACCAAAAACATTGAATAGTAGGTTTACACTACAGGGATATGATACCGTAGTTGGGGAGCGAGGGGTGCAATTGTCTGGTTGACAGAAGAAAAGGATGGCAATTGCAAGAGCGATAGTGAAGGCTCCTAAGATACTAATACTGGATGAAGCCACCAGTGCACTTGATGCTAAATCTGAACAAGTGGTTCAAGATGCACTAGATAGAGTTGCTATGGACAGAACCACACTGGTGGTAGCTCATAGACTGTCTACAATCAAGGGTGCTGACATAATTGCAGTGGTTAAAATTAAATGGATCAGTGATTGCAGAACAAGGGGACCATGAAACTATGATAAAGAGTCAAAATGGTCTCTATTCTAACTTAGCAGCACCACATATGAGAAGTGCTTATGCTTTCAGGGGTGGAGCCAAAAGATACTTTATGGGGGGCTCTCCATACATGCCAATTTAGCAGCATATATAATAAATATGCCAGTTTTCTTTCAGTTTTGTATTGATCCAAAATTGTGAAGTATATATGTCCATATGAAGTCTCATTTACTACTCTAAAGTGTTGCTATGAACCAAAATTGATTATCTGTAGAGAATTTTCTTACTTTTGACTTGTTGATCTGTTTTTCGAAAGTCTACCACAGTCAGAGCTAGAGTTCAAGTCTTCCCTCGATCTTATTACTTGTTTTTCTTTGTAACAATATTAAATTACAAATTCAGGGCTTGCTTACTTGCTTACTTTTTGCTTTGTTTTTTTCCAACAATATTAAACTAGTATTAGGTAATGAGTATAGAATCGTTAAAGGCAGTGGCTGCACTTTCAAAAGGATATATATATGTGTATCTTCCTCCTTCAAGGTATATAACTTATTAAATTTGAAGGATCAATTAGGTTGATACTCTAAATCTTTTCTACATAAATTCTTTAGTACTGTTGGCTATTATTTAAGTAGGTTAAACGTTTTGTGCTTCTTTAAGTGTGTTTCTGCTGAAAGTTAAATGATCAGTTTTAACTAGTAGTTTGGACTTTTAAGCTCTATTAGTTAACCCCGAATTGCTTATATATAGTTAAGCACTGATTTTACCACATATTTATACTGTCAATAACAACATAGCAATCCATTGTGGGATACACAGATATACAAAACTAATTACTGAGTAATTTGCCTTTGTGATACTGATGATCAAAGGTTCGAGTTTCAGCTTCACAACTTTCCGAGCTTTGCCTTAACATGTTCAAGACATAGCAGGCTTCTACGCCTCCCATTTTATTAATTTTCTTGAATGATAAAGATGTTATTCTCACAAGTTAAATAAAATTTATATTCTCTATTCTCTCATTTATTTATGTATATGAGAAAAGCATCTTTATCATTCAAGTCAAATACATAGGACAACTCCCTTGACTAAGTTTAGGGTGGCTGAGCTAGCTGGTGGAGCAGGTGATGCCCACATGACAAAACCAAAGGTATTAAAAAAATAATACTGTTCCAACTGTACCCTTTTTTATATTATTCTGTGATGTTGTTATGAATAGATTTGTTCTTAACCATTGCTATAAAATATGTACTGCCATATCCTCACTAATAAACAAGCATGAATTACAAACAAAGCAAGGAGAGATATATTTTATTCCTTCTGGAAGGTTATAGGTTGGACATTGAGGAACTGAAACAAAACTAAAAACAATTTGTTTAGTTTATGCAATAGACAATATTATAGAGAGGTTTACTTTTTGGCGCTACTGATGTCAGGTTCCTTCTGTATAGCTTGTCAGGTGTTTGAAAGTTAATTCACGATGACTCAGTTTTAATGTGACACCAAATATCAATTTCTTTTAACCTTGTATAGTCCAAAATTTGACCATCTAGATATACTGGAATTCTAAGCATTGCATATATTTTGATTCAGTAGCTCTGCTGTAGTAAGACCTGGTTTAGTTTCTAATAGAGTAATTATATGGGCGTTTGTTAATATGTGGATTTTAGATAAGAAAAAAAAACCTGCAAACTGGAATTTTCATGAATTTGAAATTGTAGAAATTTTTGGTGATATCTTTGTTTGGTTGGTAGAGAGTGTAGAGAATCTGTTTAAAGAAACCTTAGCTGAATTGAGCCAATCATTGACACCTGATTTGTGCATAAATAACTAGCATCAAATTCTCTCACTAAAGTGGGAACTATTAACTGGTATACAACTCTTCATGTCATATTCCATGCCATTTTTCTTGTATTTTAGCATGACTCCCAAGTGTCTCTTTTCTAGATGCTACTCATACTCTTTCTTGTTCAAACAAATAGAAAATCATTTCAGAAATCTATATTTTCTCCAAACTCAACGCTTCACTATAAAAGAAAACTACAAATCAGACATTATTTATTTAACATCTGACTATCAGCTTGTCATTTACGTAGGCAATACGAAGCAGGTAACAATCAGCCAGCATCAAGCGGACCCCAAGATTTTGATTCATACTCAATCATGTATGATTAATTAAAGAAAAGACAAGGACCTTAACTTTGATTTTACTCATATGTATGTACTCCTTACATTTTATAATCCAAGCTGTTTCATGATAATGCAGGCTATATAAGAGACTTTGACCAACTATCACCTAAATAGAATTGCTATAGTCCAAATTCATGAGAGTAATCAGTTCATTTGATCTTGAACGGCCTCATTTCTATTGAGAGACTGTAGGGTGTGAGCCTGAGTGTGAGTAGTACCTAAAGATATAAAGGGCTCTTTAAACTATTGCAGAATAAGTTTCTTCTATCATTTTCTTTTGATTGTGGCTAACTTGGGACACCTTTAATTAGTGCTCAGCTTGCTTTATTTGTTGCTATTTAAACAGCAGTTGATGGGAAGATTGGAACATTCGTACGTTTGGTATTGAAAAACACTGTACTATTTCTGTCATACTGTCACAGTGGTGAAGAAGAGACTGCATTTATTCATGCTTTAGCAGTGTGGAAGGCTTGTTGACCCTAAGAACCTGGTATAGAGTAATTTTTCTCATTGTTCTTTCATTTATGCTATTTGTGCAACAACTTCTTTTTTTTCATGTAGTAAAGCTGCTCACTTTCATTAATGTTTGTTTATTTCATTTTATCCTTCATTTCTTTTTATATAACTGTTTCTCCAATCTATGAATGTTTAAGTGAAACTTTCTAGTTTTAGTTGGGTTGACCAACTTGAAGTCTTCCTCTTTCTATTGTATCTTTATCTTGGTATTCTGAAATTATTTGCAAGGGAAGGAATTACTTGAGGGTTGCAAAGATAGTCCTTTTCTCAATGAAATTTTCATGACTTCTATCAGTTCACGTATCTGAAAGTGGGCTTTAAGAACTCATCTTTTAAATTAAAGTGAACTATTTTCATTATTCACCTACACAGTGTAAGAAATGACTGAAAGAGAAAAAGATGATGCATCTAGCTAATTGTACCTTTTGGCTTAACAACACATTGAGATTCAAGAAATCACAACTATGATCCTGGAATTCTTTTAAGTACACATTTTATGATTTATGTCAGATTCTTTATACTGGTTTTGCTATGGGCCTGTAAGAGACTAAAATGTATCTCTTGCAGTTACTACCCAACTACCAAAGCTCTCCCAGGTGTTTGCTGAAAAATACTATAGGAGTTGTGTGACATGGCAGAGGACAAGAGTAATGACGTAGAAGTCAGCACGGAGCATGGTACACTGTCAGCAAGAATTTCACCAATGGTAGAGCCTGAGATACCTCCAGAAAAGACCGACTCCCAGCAAGATTCAATCAAAAGCAAGGAGAAAGAAGAGAGCGCTAAGGCAATACCATTTTTCAAGCTTTTCTCCTTTGCTGACACCTTGGATTATGTACTAATGTCTGTTGGAACAATTTCTGCGGCTGGAAATGGGATCTGTCAGCCCCTTATGACCATAATCTTTGGACATGTTATTAACTCTTTTGGATCAACTGTTGACAACAAAGAGGTGGTTCGGGAAGTTTCCAAGGTACCACCTCTTGATTTTGATATTACATACTTGTAAACTTTTAGTTAGTCTCACTATGTAGCATCGACAAGTATACTCTAAACCAATATTATTATACCATCATAGATTCAGTTTCCAAGTTTTATTCAGGAGTGTATTTATTTAGGGTCTCTACTATCTCACTATACTAATTTCTACTTCTACAATGTCTTTCCATTCAGGTGTCACTACAATTTGTGTACTTGGCTCTAGGGTCATTTTTTGCAGCATTTTTGCGTAAGTAACTTTGAGCTCCTTGCTAAGATTTTTTATTTTTTATTTCTTTCTTTGTTAAGCTATTGCTAAAAGAATTTTTCTAATAACTGAAAACTGAGATATGCTTTGTTGCAATGGCAGAGGTGTCCTGTTGGATGGTCACTGGAGAGAGACAGTCTGCGCGTATAAGAGGGTTATACTTGAAAACAATATTGAGGCAAGATGTTGGCTATTTTGACAAGGAAACAAGCACTGGAGAAATTGTTGGGAGGATGTCAGGTGACACTGTTCTTATTCAAGATGCTATGGGTGAGAAGGTACTGATGTGTGAAAGAAATGGATGCCTTAAACAGTTCAACGATCCCCCATTCTTCAATCATCGTAGTAAATTGTTGGAGATTCTCTTATTTTTCTTTTGTTTGTTTATTGCAGGTTGCGAAGTTCATACAACTAATATCAACATTCATAGGAGGCTTTGCTATAGCATTTATACAGGGGTGGCTCCTAACCCTTGTCATGTTGTGTTGTCTTCCACCTCTTGCCATATCTGGTGCAATTGTGAGCAGGGTAATAGGAAAGCTAGCAACTCGTGGACAAGCGGCTTATTCTCTAGCAGCAAATGTAGTAGAGCAGACTATCGGATCAATCAGAACAGTATGTATACTTTAATCCCCCCTCTCTTACTTGTCATAGACTCATAGTCATAGCTAATACTGATATATTGATATATATCCATTGTCATCCAGGTTGCATCATTTACGGGAGAGAAGCAAGCTATAGCTAAGTATAACACGTCTTTAAACAAAGCTTACCAGTCTGGTGTGCAAGAGGGCATAGCTGCTGGGTTTGGTATCGGTTTAGTCATGTTCATTATATTCTGCACTTATGCTTTGGCTGTATGGTTTGGTGGAAAGATGATACTTGAGAAGGGATATACAGGAGGAGATATCATTAATGTGATATTTGCAGTGCTGACTGGTTCTATGTAAGCTGCAATCTACTTCCTTTCTTTTCATCTTCCATCGGATTGGTCCAGTATGATCAATCAAATTTGTTTTTCAGGTCCCTTGGCCAGACATCTCCATGCTTGAGTGCATTTAGTGCTGGACAAGCTGCAGCATACAAGATGTTTGAGACAATCAACAGGAAGCCGGACATAGATTCTTACGACACCAATGGAAAGAAATTAGATGATATTCGTGGAGAAATAGAACTAAGAGATGTTTATTTTAGTTATCCTGCTAGACCAGATGAGCAGATTTTCAATGGATTTTCTCTGTCGGTACCTAGTGGTACAACTGCAGCTTTGGTTGGACAAAGTGGAAGTGGGAAATCAACAGTTATCAGCTTGATTGAGAGATATTATGATCCTCAATCTGGTGAAGTCCTCATTGACAATATTAATCTCAAAGATTTCCAGCTCAGATGGATCCGAGAAAAAATAGGCCTTGTCAGCCAGGAGCCTGTATTGTTTACTTGTAGCATTAGAGACAACATTGCTTATGGAAAGGATGGTGCAACGCCTGAAGAAATAAGGACAGCTGCTGAACTAGCCAATGCTGCTAAATTTATTGACAAACTGCCTCAGGTTTTAACTCTTCAACCATTTGATAACGTTCACCTGTGATGGATTCATAGCTTATTGAACAACTGATGTTGTTTCATGTATTTACCCTAGTGTGTTTGTGTATTAAGGGACTAGACACAATGGTTGGTGAGCATGGAACCCAGCTATCTGGAGGCCAAAAGCAGAGAGTTGCTATTGCTAGAGCCATTCTCAAAGACCCTAGAATTCTGCTTCTAGATGAAGCCACAAGTGCTCTTGATGCAGAATCTGAAAGGGTTGTGCAAGAGGCATTGGACAGGGTTATGGTAAACCGAACCACCATTGTAGTAGCTCATAGGTTGAGCACAGTACGGAATGCTGATATGATTGCTGTCATACATCAAGGAAAGATTGTTGAAAAAGGTACATTTTTTATAACCTGCACCTTCCCTTGCATACATATAACTTCTGAGTTTTGTCAAATTTACAACTGCTTTTTGGCTAATCAGGTTCACACTCTGAGCTAACCAATGATCCTGAAGGAGCATATAGCCAACTTATAAGGTTGCAAGAAATGAGCACACTTACAAAACAAAATTCTGTAAACAACCAGGACAAGCCAGACAGTCTAGCGAATTCGGGAAGAAATTCAAGTCAACGAATTTCTTTCGTAAGATCCATTAGCAGAGGGTCCTCAGTTGGAAACAGCAGCAGACACTCATTCTCAGCTCCATTTGGTATACCAACTGAGATCAGTGTGCGGGAGCAAACAGGTGCAGAACCCGAAGATGCTCATGCAGCTTCCACACCATCACAACGTCCACCAGAGGTCCCACTTAGCCGCCTAGCTTATCTAAATAAGCCAGAGATCCCAGTATTGCTTCTAGGTGTTGTGGCTGCAGCGATCAATGGGACAATTTTGCCTGTGTTTGGGGTACTCATCTCCAGCATAATCAAAACTTTCTATGAGCCACCAGAAAAACTCCGGAAAGATAAAAACTTTTGGGCACTTGTGTTTGTTGGCATGGCTGTGGGATCTTTTCTGGCCCATCCAGCACAAAATTATTTATTTTCTGTTGCTGGATGTAAGCTGATAAGACGAGTCAGATCAATGTGCTTTGAGAAAGTTGTTTATATGGAAGTAAGTTGGTTTGATGAAGCTCAGCATTCGAGCGGTGCAATAGGGGCAAGGCTTTCTGCAGATGCAGCTTCAGTGAGAAGTATAGTTGGAGATGCGCTTGGTTTGTTGGTGCAGAACATTGCAACTGCAGTTGTGGGTTTGGTCATAGCCTTTACAGCTAGCTGGGAATTGTCCCTAATAATCCTCGTCTTGATACCGCTATTAGGACTAAAGGGATATACTCATTTAAAGTTCATCTCAGGATTCAGTGCTGATTCAAAGGTTTGTGCTCTTAATTATCTTGATGTATAACTAAACTTTATGTACTATACCATTAACAGTTATAAGCTAGCAAGATTGCTATGATTTCAGAAAATGTACGAGGATGCAAGTCAAGTTGCGAATGATGCAGTGGGAAGTATTAGAACAGTGGCATCTTTCTGTGCTGAAGAGAAGGTGATGGAATTGTACAGGGAGAAATGTGAAGGTCCTTTGAAGACTGGAATAAGGCAAGGAATCGCAAGCGGGATAGCTTTTGGTCTATCTTTCCTCTTCCTCTTTTTGGTCTATGCATGCAGCTTTTATGCTGGAGCTAGGCTTGTTGCTGCTGGGGATGTAACATTTGCTGAAGTCTTTCGTGTAAGTTGATAATCGAGTACTACTCGTCACTTACAGATCAAACAGGTCTCTTTATCCCTTGCTAATGATCACTTAATTTCTTCTTTGGTCTGCAGGTGTTTTTTGCTCTCACAATGGCAGCTATTGGAGTATCTCAATCAGGCTCTCTTGCTCCTGATGCAAGTAAAGCCAAGATTGCTGTTGCTTCTGTATTTGCAATTCTTGATAGAGAGTCCAAAATAGACGCTAGTATTGACTCTGGAAAGACGATAGATAATGTGAAGGGAGAGATTGAGCTTAGGCATCTCAGTTTCACATATCCCACAAGACCCGACATCCAAATATTCAGGGATCTTAACTTAGCTATTCATTCTGGCAAGGTACGTAAATCTTGTACCTCATTGTATTAATCTTGTACCTCATGTGAACCTCACAATCTGCATAATATGTATCGATCAGACAGTTGCTCTGGTGGGTGAAAGTGGAAGTGGGAAGTCAACAGTGATCTCATTGTTGCAGAGGTTTTATGATCCTAATTCGGGTCACATCACTTTGGATGGAACTGATATACAAACACTTGAACTGAAATGGCTAAGGCAGCAGATGGGTCTGGTGAGCCAAGAACCTGTTCTATTCAATGACACAATCCGAACCAACATTGCATATGGTAAAGAAGAAAACGCAACTGAGGCTGAAATCTTAGCTGCTGCAGAACTAGCAAATGCCCACAAGTTCATCAGCAGTTTGCAGCAGGTCAGAATTGACTCTATCAATGCTTTATCCATTTGCTAAAAATATGCAAATGTTGGTTACTAATATTGATTCGCACAGGGGTATGAGACGGTAGTAGGGGAGAGAGGGGTGCAACTGTCGGGTGGACAGAAGCAAAGGGTAGCGATTGCTCGAGCCATAGTGAAGGCTCCAAAGATATTACTTCTAGACGAAGCAACCAGCGCGCTTGATGCAGAATCTGAAAGGGTGGTTCAAGATGCATTGGACCGAGTGATGGTGGAAAGAACAACAGTGGTGGTGGCACATAGGTTGTCTACAATCAGAGGTGCTGATTTAATAGCAGTGGTCAAAAATGGAGTGATTGCAGAGAAAGGAAAGCATGAAGCTTTGATCAATATCAAGGATGGGATTTATGCTTCTTTGGTTGCATTGCACACAAAAGCTGCACCTTAATTAATCAGCCACGCACATTCACTTATTTATATATGATTCTACTATCTTTTCCATAAAAAATAACTATTTTCTAGCAATGTTTTGGACTTGTTGGTTTGTAGAAATTCACATAAGTGAGCACTTTCAAAGAGATCAGATGGGTTTTTTTCAAATTTGTGCATGAGAGCTTTTATTTTTATAGGAAAATTCAGTTCAATGATTTTGAGTTAGGATATGCCAAAAATAAGAGTATTTGAAATGAGTATTCATTTTTTTTAGAAGATTAGTTAAATGTGTATCAACTACAATGTTTTTCAAAGGTAAAGAAAAAATCTAAAATAGGCCCTGAATTTTCGTGTTTTAAACTAGCTATCAAATAACTTTTTGGTTAAGATTCTAGAATTATATGTTACATCGCAGGTTGAATGCACGAGGATATTTAGGTTCAAATCGCGTCGAGGTGTTACATCGCAGGTTGAATGCACAAGTACAGGAATAATATAGGAAAGATTTGCTCATGCTTTCTTTTCTCAAGTTTGGCAACTAGTTAGATAAGTTTTATACTGGTGGAAATAATTTGTATTCCGTTCTGTTTATCTTAAATGTTCCCTATTTTCATCGATTAATTTAAAGGGAATTTATTTCTACTTTTTATTAGCAGCTCTCTAATATAGTGTTTACTTAGTTTGCTTAGAAGATAAAGGCTTTCTATATATACTCAACACATCGGCAAGCCATAAAATAAAATGCTCATTGGAATTTTTGGAGAAATATTTACTTTAATGATGCTCTTTTTCTGCGCTTTAATAGGTTTATTTGCGGTTTTTAACCGTAGTAATCTAGTTAGTCATTTTATGCGATCTTGTAATTTGGGGGCCTCAAGCAATGGCTTTACAATGTATATGCTTGAGCCGGGCCTGGAAATTCCTATAAGATCAAGCTTTCTGTAACGAAAAGATAAAAGTGTTAGGATTTCTTATATATTAATATTAACCGACCCATACATTGAAGAGAGTATTAAAACTGTTGCTACCTCTTAGGCTGTGTTTGATCGTCTGGATTGGATAACAACAATGGATTACGACAGATAAGAAATCCAATGGATAAGCAGTTATGCATTCCAACGTTTGATGTATGAACGAATAATAAATCGGATTTGATATGATTTTATTAATTTTGACCAAATTACCCTTGATTAGTATCTTAACATATTGCTTTTACTCAAACACATTTTCAATACATGT